>MJUU01010960.1:12076-33522 GCA_002080025.1 Modiolus philippinarum
AAAAATCAATGTTAATACCAAAGAAGGCCATACGTAATGACTTGACGACAATACCGTAATTATAACCCTTATGAATTAGACGATTTAAAGGTTTTATAAGTTTGTTAGGCGAGTTTAAGTATTTTTTACTCTTATGTAAAACATTACCTATGATTTCCCCACTGCAATTTAGAAAAGTTAATACCGGGACCACCAGAAATACTTAAATTTTAAAATCTTACAGTTCTTTATAGGGGCGGTAAGGGCCTTATTTGGCCTGAAAAATAAATTTGGTTGAATTCACCAAATTTTCTCATTGAAATGTTCTATGGGTATGGCTTTTCAGTAAACAGTAACCTTTCTCAAATATTGATATATGATTATTGAGTTTTTGATTGTAGAAGAAGGGACAAATTAAAGATTTTTTTAGAAAAGTGACAATTGGACCAATTTTGACTACTTTTTCTGTATAGGAAATATTGAGCACATGCAAGAACCACAAAAAGATTTGTATGAGAGGTTCAATTCATTAGTACCAATAAGTTGGTAAATTATCTAATTAGTTCTTGAATGTGCTCGATATTACCGATTAGGAGAACTGTTAGGAAATCTGCCAAATGGGTATCTTTCTGTGAAAATGCTCAAAAGTGGCCTTTTCGTGACGTCAGAACTGTACCTATTGTGACGTCATTGGTACTAACTTTTGTATTTTTCTGTAATTTGAAACGAACATGAAAGAAAAACTTGAGGTGCAACTTAGAAATTCACTTGAATTTTGGGCCAAATCAACCCTTATCGCACCTTGTTCCAAAAAAAAAAAAAAAAAAAAATAAATAAATAAAGTTAACATGCGCATGTAAAAACAGCATATGAAATTGTCAAAATATGCTTCATTTATCTTTCTTATATTTTTATATAATTAATGTTCAAAGTTATTACTCTGGTTTGTTCCATTCATGGCCCAAGCATGAACTGGAATATGAACAGAAAGATTTAGCATTTAGGACGTTAATAAACTCAATGTTGCATATTTAGACTAACAATTTCACACTCACCTCCTACAGGATCTACTTAAGTTGAATTCTGTTAATATTTACAGTGTGATGAAAATGATATGTTAAATCCTTTCATTTTCAGAAAAGCGCATGGTGGCATAGTTACATTTGACATGGCACTTAATTACAGCGATGTCTTAATTGAAGTCTTGGAAGAAATGTATTTATCATTATTACTACCATACAGTAAAATGCAGACATATCCTCTCGCCCAGGTTAAGAGAGAGCAGTCAAGAGACAAATTCGAACTTAAAGATTAGAGATAACTCAATCTTGGAGCAGACATAATTTTTGGTCTGGCATGGAATCGTTGCCGTGGTTGTAATGTCAGTTCTAATTATGACTGCTAACGTAAGTCTGCAATGTTCATGACCGTTCAACAACCGTGCCTATCTAGACTGATCTAGACATGACTGCTCTTGTCAAGTCAGCTTTGGCCATGACCATTCTGGTCCTTGATTCATTAAACGTAAATTTACGAAAAACTATTACGAACTCGGTATTTCGGGTAAACCATACCGGGAAGAGAAAGTTTTGTTCAAATTTATTTGGATAAACAGGTAAAATAACCACGAAAAATAGAACTAGAAGAGGACCATTATACCAAAAAAGCACTGTTTAGTTTATGTAAGCTGACTGGACACACAAAACCCTTTTATATATTTGAATTCAGTCATACATAGCTCTGTCATTACAAATATTTTGGCTCTTCTATTTAGATACTTTTTGTTATTTGTTCTCTATCAGCATTTAACATCTTTTGCGGTAAAGGGACTTCCAAATATTTTAGTTTGTTCTGCACTGATGAGACATAAGTTGTCGAAATGCGCATACGTAGAAAATTAATTGACTGTAAATTCGGTATTTTGTTATTTCTTGCCACTTGGCCTATGCCTTTGCTGGTGAACAGTTAGTCCCCGAGGTTATTCAACAACCCAGTAGTCAGTACTTCGGTGCTGACCCGAAAACCGATTGTATTTAAACTTGCAATATTTAAATTTTGTAAAATTTTGTATTGCTCTGTCCTTAGCCAAATTTTAACTTTTCTTTTTATATCCTTTTGGTAATTTGTTCTCTGTCAGCTTTAACATTTTGTTTTCGGTAAATGGACTTCCAAAGATTTGGTTTGATCTGCACTGATGAGACATAAGTTGTCGAAATGCGCATATGCAGGAATTAAATAAACAATAACTTCGGTAAATTTATGAATTTTTTATAAAGTATTACTACGTTTTGTAAATTATGTGTGGATTATGTTCGAAACTAAAACAAAAGAAAACGGGGGGTTTTTCACCGGATCCATCTTAACTGTTTTTGTAAATCATATGTGTCCAGTGTTATAAAAATATTTATTCTCATGCTCTGTTTGAGTAAGCTCAGGGCTATAAATGAAAAAAAACTGGCTAATTGAATTGCGCCATTGAATAATCTGAAATTTGTGTAAATAAAGGATATGATAAGAAATTGTCAGGGCTCTGACAAGAGCAGGTCCGAGAACGGTCAAGGATAAAAGAGGTGAGCTGAGAGCCGTCATGGCTAGAAAAGGTCTAGCGGTGTCACTTGCTCTGACAAGAACGGGCAGGATTCTATGAAAATATCTGGTGTGTAGTTCAAGGACCATGATAGGTCTAAGCAGTCACGATTGTAGAGCAGTCTAGAATAGACTTGATACTTGTTCTAACTTAATGGAGTTGTTTTGCTTTCTACAAGTTAACTTAATGAGAGGTTATGTCTGCACACTACTGTATGAGGGTTTTCACCGTTCAGTTATATGACTGACATAGTAAGAAGTTAGGGTATTTTTGAGAAGAAATATATGTGAGAATATACATTGTTTTATGCCTTCAAAGGAAACTTCATAATACTGGCTGCAGATGGAAATTGCCAGAGTCAATAGTTCATAACTGATGTGCAGCCCCAAGAGTAATGTTGTTGCTGTTTCCTGAAGCTCGTAAGATAACTGCATCATCACTTAATGTAAAAAAAGAACACAGTTTTTTTTAATCAACATTCAAAATTATTTTGAATACAAACATGATTTCCTGAATGAATTTCCTCTGCACTATGATTTGTGCATGTGAAACAGTTTGATACAAAATCGGTAGAAACAAAAAGTTAACCTGTTCCTTTCCTGTGAGATACCGAACCGTTAAGCTGAAACGTATAATTTAAGGACAATAGCAACATTGGAAAAACAGAGAAACAAAGACATATTATTCTAACATTTTTATTTTTTTTCCATCAATGCTGATATATTGTTCTTTATCAGGTTAAAAGAAATTACGTCTCGGTGCTTGAATCTCGTGAAAATCGTGTAGGGTTTCGGTTAAAAAAATCTGCAAAATACTTAGCAACAAATCATTTTTATTTCTTAGGTTTATCTCATGATTTCTGTTCAAGTAATAGAAAAGTTAAGTATAGAAACTCTACAATTTAATTATTTCCCGTTCCCTAGAGCTGTTATTCACTTCGGTATTAAAGAGCACAAGTGAACTTTTTTGCATTGGCAATAAAAAACTCGATTAATTTCTGTGGCAACAACTTGTTACCTTTACCCTAAGAATCAAGAGAATTCCCGCTGTTAAATGTAAAAAAATAACTCTCCTCTTAAATTTGTCTGACTTTTCTAAAAGCTGACGAAATCAATAAATAGTTCATTAGACCGTGAATTCAATCAAGCAGAAAGGATTTTTCCTTGATATTTTTTTCAAGCTAACTCAACTTATACAAGTAATACTCCCAATAGAAATTATGTCCAATTTGATAAAAAAAATATGAAAATGAAATGTTGATAAACTTATTTTCTTTGGTTTTATTTTAATGAAACGCACTACAGATTAAATTTAAGATATTGGATGATATACATGTATGTTGAGCACAAGAACAATATTATTCTCTGGCCTAAAAGTTGTGTCTTCGAAATACACTTCAAGTTCAGTTTAAAGTGATTCCATATGACAGCCGATATTAAATATGTTCATGTAACTGCTTTAAATCTTCGCTCTAAAACAGGCAATGTACATTTGAAGCGAACTTTGCCCTAGTTTAAAAGTATTCGTCATGCTTGGTAGTTTCAATACACATCATTGGGCGGGACAGACAAAGCGGACTGTTCGTCAGAGTATGCGTATAGATCCCATATACATTTTTGTAGAAAACTTTCCAAGAAAACAACTTAAAATGACTTATTGTTTCATTTCACGGTCATTTATTTGACGAAAATACCGCTTTATCCATGTAATCTCAGTTTTGATTTCCCCAAAAGGCTGTCAATCACCAGACGTTACTATTTTGATCATAATACCTAAGACTGAAAAACAAAAAAAAAAAAAAAAAAAAAAAAAAAAAAAAAAAAAAAAAAAAAACGAAAAAACAAAAAAACAAAAAACAAAAAAAACGAGCATCCAAAATTTTGTTTTTTATTCAACTTGTGGTGGTTTTTTGCATTTTGATTTCGGCACTTTACAATTCTGTTCCTCAATTTTTGTATTACCTTCAATTGCTATGTCAAAAACATCTTTCCAAAAACTTTGTGTTAACAAATTGTATGTAGGAGCAAATTTTTGATAGTTTGAGTACCAGCGATAAATGTAAATACATGCGTTGCGCATGTGCCCAAAAAAAATGGTTATTTGATTATTGTTTATCAATAATGACATTTCATGAATATTCATTTGAATTCCGTCAGTTTGATTGGTGAACATCAGTCACGTGATATATCGATGTGAAGTTGCTATTCCCATGAAACACATTTGACCACATGATCACGTGGCGGATGAGTTTGTAAAAATAGAATCCCGATGTACATGTTGTACTTTACTGTAAATGAATTTGTTTCTTTTATATTTCGGTTTTAAAATGTTATTATAAGAATTGAATGCATTATTTTGCAGTTTCATAGGATTATGAAAGTGTTGTCCGGGCATACATTTTCAACATGAAGCGCTACCGCGCTTCATTAAAATATGCTTCGGTCAACACTTTCATTGACCAATGAAACTTCAAAATAATGCGTTCAATTCTTAAATAAAGCGAATAAAGGAAACCATTTCAGAATATAATTTCAGTGTCGACTGGCATTTTGAAACTTGCAGTAATTCAACCCCAAACAGATAAAAAAAAGTTTCTGAAATTGAAATGATATTGAAGCAGGTCATGCTTACCCTTCTGGAGCACCTAATGACGCTCCTGTTTTTTAAGGGGTTCACAACTTTAGTTTTTCTGACGTTTATTTTATGTAGTGTTTTTATTTTTCGTCTTTGTCATTTACGTTTCGTCTGTATGCAATCCGTAAATTGCCATGAATTCTGGATGTAGAATTTTGGCTCTTGCTTTGGCATTCATTTGGAAATTTATTGATGTCGGCAATACTTAAACCTTCTAAAATGTAACAACAAAAATATTATTAAAGGGGCGTCTTCTGCATTTTGTATGATATCTTCGCCTGCAAAACAGAAACTGGTAATTTTGCCAAAAACACATAAACAAAGTTTTTGTTTGTAAACAGTATAATTTCAATACCTGCAATTTAAAATCTAGCTGTAATTTACTCAAAAACAGATCAGAAAAAAATTACCGTATTTGACATGTTTCGATGTCCACATTAATAAAACTTGTTAACTTACCACAAAATATAAGAGACTTTATTTGCATCTGATACGATATTTATTCCCCCCTTGCTTCATATTCTCTGCAGTTTGAACAAATACATAACCTTTTTTGAAAGGACATCCATGGCCTTCCTGGTGAACGTCTTGTACTTCAATGAAAAATCAGATTGAAATAATTACTATACATGTATTTGGCATTGTTTTTTGGTATTCCACGAGGGTGTTGAGGAAGTAGGAAGAACACGAAATACTGAATCGTCCACAAGTTCAATAAAAAACAAGGAATATTTAACAATACTTAAATTTATCAAAACATAAATATGCAATAGAAGCAAGCTGTAATTCATCTGCCTTGAATATTATGTCTGATATTCTAATTATAATTAAAGCCTAGATGTACTGTAAATTGTTAATTTTTTTTTTCGAAACAAGTAAATAAATAACGCGTTTTCATGGATTTGACATAACCTGTTTTGACTAAACCCTGGATTGAATTATTCATAATGTGACAGATACCGCTAGCGGAGCAGGATATGCTTACCCTTCTGAAGCAACTAATGTCTCCCGGTTTTGGGAGTACACACTACATGTATTAGTGCCTTATTTCTAATGTTGTCTTTTTATTTGCGTGCCTAGTGGCTGTCTCATGCCCTTATTTTGTCTTTGCTTTTCTGTGTTCCCGTTTTTGCGATGTCTATGGACTAGTCTTTCCGGTTTTTATTGGGTTTCACACTATTAGTGCCTTATTTCTAATGTTGTCTTTTTAGTTCCGTGCCTAGTGGCTGTCTCATGTCCTTATTTTGTCTTTGCTTTTCTGTGTCCCGTTTTTGCGATGTCTATGGACTATGATTTTTGTAATTATCGCATCACTTGTTCCTTCGGTATTCTACTGTTGTTGTTTTATTCCAATAAAGTATAAATATTATTTTGTGACAAAAATCAGTATTTAACAAAAATGTGCCTTAAATAACACCAAAATCGTTGTTTGAGATAAGACCGCAACATAAAAAAGATTATACTTGAAAAACATTACGTCAACAATGAACCACAAAAGGGTACATGTAACACTGAAAGATTCGGCAGTTCATATTTACGGCGATAAAATTATGTTAAAGACTTAAGTGTAACTTTTCTTGGAAAAAAAAAAATTTGCCATATTAGACTGTACTTGTTATCCCGCTTTTTTATATAAATTTAAAATTTGTTTATTATGCTGAGTTGATACTGAAACTATCTTCTTCTTTTCAGTGCGTTGGATAATAACCACATTCCAGTTATTTATAATTATTGGTTTACCGAATACAAACGTTTACGGTCACTGTAAGTGTTTCGTGAGCATAGCAATAACATATTTTGAATCACAATTACAAATTGTTTTTCAATTACAAATAAAAATATAATTTAAAAGAACAAGGTGAAATTCCTGTCGAACTGCGACAAAAGGTAAAATAATAAATATAAACATATTTTATGTCAAACCGTAAAAATATGATTGAGAACAAAAAAGAGAGAGGTGGAGATGGACCAAAATCATCGACATTAATGTCTTCAAAGGGCAGTGGAAGAGAAACAAAACGACATAGTCTCTACAAATACATGGGGAAATACAAGCAAAGGAACAACGCTTTTATTGTTTTTCTTCATTTTGAAGTCAACATGAGGCCTTCAACAATGATCTTTGCTTTTACCTCATAGTAAGTTCAAGACGGTCCCTAGTACCGGTTTGGAGCGGAATTGTCTGCTGAATGTCGAACAACGGTACATCCATGTCTTTGCTGGTTTTAGGTGCGGGATTGTCAACAAACATTAATTAAACTGGCAAAGTACTCTTAAAATCACTGCCATCCGTTGCCCGACAAAAGCACTAGTGTCTTAAGCTAGTAACGATTACAAAATATACACAAATACAGGGCACTCATCAAGTCGAATGTAAGAAAACTTGGAAATGTAAAATATTGAGATGTGAGCACTTTAAACAGGTGGTCAGAATTACACTTCGAAATTACTAAAACAAATGCCAAAATTTTAAAGTATGAATGGAATTTTTATATGAGAAATTCTCTCACGCAAAAGTACACCATAACTAAAATATTTATAGAGCATACATCTCTCAAACGGGGAATCTTTTTACGGACTCAATACTCCAGGAGAGAAAAATTCCAGTCGTAAATGGTGAATGAAAGGATGTGGAGTAAATGCACATGAGACAAAGTCTCGACAGATACATGGTGAAAAACAAGCAAAAAAAGTTGCAATGGAAATTTAACATTATTCTTTTAAACAGTTTTGTAATCAACAACAAAAAATGATATTCATAATATTGTAAACTCAATGAAACCCTATATAATGACTGCATTTAGAAAATATTCAGTGAATAATAAATGCACATTAGACAAAGTCTCTTCAAATATATGGCAAAACCAAGCAAAGGATCAACGCTTTTATTGTAGTTCTTCATCTGAGTCTTACCATCTTCTGATATATTGGTGTTAACTAGGACGATTTCCGCCGAAAAATACGTCAAGACAGAAATGATATCGTCGGCCAAAAAATAGCGAACACTTCAAAACGACTGGAATTCGTGTAGTTGCATATCACCTGAACTTTTCTTAGAAATATATTAGTAATGTATGGCTCAAATAAGGGAATTAATTCATATGATATTAAAAAAGGAGTTATCTGACAGTAATTAAGAAGCATTAAGAGTTATTTGTTGACAAATTTCCAAATGAATACCGAAGCAAGAGCCAAAACTCGTATATCAGAATGCATGGCAACATAAGGATTACATACAGACAGAGAACGTTAACGACGAAGACGAAACAAACACTATAAAGCAAACGCCAAAAATAAAATAAAAATAAGGTACTAACAGTGTGAAACTCTTAAAAACAGTGTTACTAGGTGCTCCGGAAGAGTGAGCATGACCTGCTTCACATGTGACACCCGTCCGGTGAAATGTCAAATTCGGTAAGTGTCAATCCAATAATATCTCGGGGTTTATTGAAATATGTCCATCTTCATTTGTGATACGGACACATTGTATACGATCAGTCAGTGATGACGACCATAAAACTTTTTGAGTTACAATAGTAACAGTGATTGAACATTACCCTGGGTAATTAGCTTTTGAGATAGTAATTTTGCTCTGTTGACGAACTCGACGTACACATTATATGCACGACAATAGCGAATGAGCTGTGAAATGTAGTCTCCATATGCTGGAGATGTTGGTATATTACTACTTAAAAATGATAAATTCACAACTGGAAAGTCAAAATCATCACGATTGTCATAAATGGGGAATGAGAGGATATGGAGTAAATGCACATGAGACAAAGTCTCTACAAATACATAAAGTTTGGATTTCAACTGACCCGATTTGTCGATATAAAGGAAAAGATCCAGTTAAGATGCTGATGTTGGCGTATCAGTTGTTTCTTTAATGTCCAGTTTATTTGGGTTGATGAGATGTAGATAATTCTTAAATCGAGGATTGTTTTAAGATAAAACACCATCTATGTAACGGAAGCTGCAATTAAAGGACCTGGCTAGATTTTTTCTCTTTCTTCTGGACAAGCTCTTGTATGAATAACAAATAACAAAATACCGTAGTTCATATGAGTATAACAACAAATCTGCCAGAAGTGGCGCATTGGTGTTGATTTGAGCTGTAAATTTGCTTTTTGATACAGATCACTGAGTAGCAGCAAGATAACCGTCATCGAAAAATGCTCCTTACCATCCAGCGGTACAGTGATTAACTTGTAAGTCAATTTATAATAAAATACCAGGATAACTGTAAATTTGTTATCTACAGATCGCTATTTCAACATCTTGTTTCTCTTTAGTGCAAATCAAATCAAAATGTTTTCGACGACCATAAACCTAAAGATGTGTTAATACCGAGAGAGAACAAATTACCTTAAGGGTCTAAACAGAGAGCGAAAATCAGGTAAGGACAGCTCTTTTTCAAGAGCGGGATAATAATTAGTTTCAGTTATAATTTTAAAACAAGAGGCTCTCAAGAGCCTGTATCGCTCACCTGGACCATGGTTGACATGGATAAAAGGCATTTCCAATAGGAAAAACGAAAAATAAAATTTAGCAGAATACTTTTTTTTTCTAAAATTGCAGTATTCTTGTTTGGTTTTCATGGCAACCGAAAGATCCACCATCCATTTCAACCCATAACAGAACACCATTCCAAAAAAAAATTGGGCAGGGGTTCCCCTTATAATGGAAGTAATATTTAGCAGAATACTTTTTTTTTCTAAAATTCCAGTATTCTTGTTTGGTTTTCATGGCAACCGAAAGATCCACCATCCATTTCAACCCATAACAGAACACCATTCCAAAAAAAATTGGGCAGGGGTTCCCCTTATAATGGAAGTAATACATAGTGCTGAAATTAAAACATGCAGACCACTTTTCAAATAAAAATTCAAAAATTTGGGCAGAGGTTCCCCTTAAAATCAATAGGGCAAATGTTAAAACTATGTTCCAGATGGTGGCCAATTTGGATGAGGTACGGACCTACCAGATACATTTTTTGGATGGGACCTCCTAAGGACCATTGTGGCTTAGATTGGTTCTAATTGGACTAGTAGTTTCTGAGAAGAAGATCTTTGAATGTATATTCCGTAGGGTCCAATGTTAAAACTATGTTCCCGCTGGCGACCATCTTAGATGAGGTACAGACCTGCCGGATAACTTTTTTAGAAGATACCATCTAATGACCATTGTGACTAAGTTTGGTTATAACTGGATGGGTAGTTTCTGCGAAAAACATCTTTGAATGTCTTTCCCAAAGGGTCCAATGTTAAAACTATGTTCCCCGCTGGCGGCCATCTTTGATTAGGTAGACCTGCTGGATACCTTTTCAAGAAGGGACCATCTAAGGACCATTGTGACTAAGTTTGGTTATAATTGGACAGGTAGTTTTTGAGAAGAAGATCTTTGAATGTGTTTACCCATAGGGTCCAATGTTAAAATTATGTTCCCCGCTGGCGGCCATCTTGGATTAGGTACGGACCTGTCTGATACTTTTTTTGGAAGGGACCATCTAAGGACCATTGTGACTAAGTTTGGTTATAATTGGACAGGTAGTTTCTGAGAAGAAGATCTTTGAATGTGTTTACCCGTCGGGTCTAATGTTAAAACTATGTTCCCCGCTGGCGGCCATCTTGGATTAGGTACGGACCTGTCTGGTACCTTTTTGGAAGGATCCATCTAAGGACCATTGTGACTAAGTTTGGTTATAATTGGACTGGTAGTTTCTGAGAAGAAGATCTTTGAATGTCTTTTCCATCGGGCCAATGTTAAAACTATGTTCCGAGCTGGCGGCCATCTTGGATTAGGTACAGACCTGCTGGATACCTTTTTTGGAAGGGACCATCTAAGGACCATTGTGACTAAGTTTGGTTATAATTGGACAGGTAGTTTCTGAGAAGAACTTTGAATGTGTTTACCCGTAGAGTCTAATATTAAAACTATGTTCCCCGCTGGCGGCCATCTTGGATTAGGTACGGACCTGTCTGGTACCTTTTTTGGAAGGATCCATCTAAGGACCATTGTGACTAAGTTTGGTTATAATTGGACTGGTAGTTTTTGAGAAGATATATGAATGTCTTTTCCATAGGGTCCAATGTTAAAACTATGTTCCCTGCTGGCGGCCATCTTGGATTAGGTACGGACCTGTTGGATATCTTTTTTGGAAGGGACAATCTAAGGACCATTGTGACTAAGTTTAGTTGTAATTGGACTGGTAGTTTCTGAGAAGATCTTTGAATGTGTTTACCCATAGGGTCCAATGTTAAAACTATGTTCCCCGCTGGCCGCCATCTTGGATTAGGTACGGACCTGTCGGATACCTTTTTTTAAAGGGGACCACCTAAGGACTATTGTGACCAAATTTGGTTCCAATTGGCCCAGTGGATCTTTGAATGAAAAGTTTACGCCGGACGGACGGACGACGGACGCCAAGTGATGGCAAAAGCTCACCCTGGCATAGCCAGGTGAGCTAAAAATAAGATATTTCAAGTTTCCTTAAAAATTCGGTTTTCATGAAATGGCGATATACTGCTTGACCGATGAAAACATTATTTATAACATTATACATACAAGTTAATGTAATATCTCCTCATGTAACACACTTTCTTTAAAGATGTAACCACATGCAATTTACCAATTCTCAGCTGATGTTAAACATTTCAGTAGAATGATAAACTAAAACTGACCTTTAAATAATAGTAATTATTGTAAAAGCATTGAATAAAAGTATATCGCTACCATTTGCTTGTATCATTGTTAAAAAGAACGTTCTAAAATATTGGAAAGTTTTTTAAGATAATTGATTCGGATATTGTTTACATATCTGCATGCGTAGGGAATATATGTTTGACTGAAAATGTGTCATTCTGCAAATCCATGTAAAAAAATACGCCATAGACATCACTTATTTATGTCTTTTTAAATTTTCCTGCAAATATGTGTCTTTTTCTTTTGACGTAAGAATTATAGGAGAATAAGGTATGAATTATACTAGCTGATAAAGGGGAGGTTTGGGTACCCATAAACCGGTTTAACCCTACCGCTGGCTTTTGCTAGTACCGGTACTAAGTCTGGCTGTCCCGACTTTCTTTCGTCGTTCACGTTTGTCTTTTGTCTTATTTGTGTTTTTCCTGTGTAGGTCCCTAGCAGATTGTGGCATGTAATTATAATTCTTAACCATTGTAGGTGTTTGTTGTTGTCCCTTTTATTTCATGTTATGATCTTGATTGGCTGTTTTTATCTTATCACAATTTTGACAGGCTGCATACAATTTGTAAAGACAGTGTAATATTTTTAGTTGGTTTTCAAGATAATTGATTTCAAGCACGATCAAAACGAGTTAAGAAAGCTTCAGATCAAATAAGATCCGTTTGTTGATTGCGTTCAGGAATGATCAAGATGAGTTAAGTGAAATAAAGATTAAACAAGATCTAAAATTGATCGTGTTTAATCTAGACAAAACTTTCACATCTTGATCGCCGTTAAACGCAGTGATTTTGTTTGATCTTGATCGTCCTTGCAAACAAGTATGTTGAAATACGATTTATTACATTACACAATCTAAACAAAATTGTGCAAAGCCTACCAAGATCGAGATTAGTTTAAAATGGCCATACGATCATAACATATCTGTTAGTGTTATGTCATACCGCTGATGTTGTAAGGAACATTGATTTACTTAACAAAAATATTGACAAAAAAAAAAAAAAAAAAAAAAAAAAAAAAAAATAGGCTTGACTCATCCAACGTAGACGTTTAAGAGGTATAGATAAAGAAGATTAACTGCAGCACCAGAGTGTAATATCAACTGTGTAATATCACAAATTATGAAACAGACCACTAGAAAAATTCTAGATTTATTGGTAAAAATATTTTCGCGGCTGATCCTGTATATTCCATATCGGATGAATGGGGAATTTATCGGGACACTTGCAGACATAGCATAATGTCACCGTACAAGAAATGTAGTAATATTCACGTTGAGGTCTCATAAATTGAATACAGAATTTGCCGATGTCACTTATAAACTGTGTGATATGCAATGCATTCTGCTTGATTTGAAGGTAAAATATACATTGCTTCACATTTAACGTAGAAGAAATCATGCTTCTCTTTCCGGAAATCGATTGATACCCCAGGATGTTTACTTTTTTTGCAAAAAGCTCTTTAGTATTGCTGCGTTTTTGTTTATTTTAGACTATTTATAATAATCTTTGTCAATTTATATCAATTTCTTTCTGTCTATTTTTATGTTTTTGAATGTTGATCCTAGACTTTTCTCGCCCCTGCTTGTTTTCTTTGGTGCTTCAGGAGGCTCACTCCTGACATTGTTTATATCCAGGATTTCTTGAAACCCTTTTAAGTTGATTGTAGAATAAATGGTAAAAAGAAATATATTGGGCCGTGTGGTTTCAAAAGAGATAGAACACATTGCAAATTTCAAATAGTTTTCGCTGGATTTTCCATTAATTTAACATTATGACTATTTAATGTCTGAAATCCAGGAAGTTATATCGAGAATCTTTTTAAAACTTGTCAGTTGTCTTAATTTGAAGGCACTCATAAAATAAAAACTGGGGATCCGTGTACAAAATTCTCTACGCCATTAAACTGGAGAAAAACCAGAGGAGTTGATGCAAATTCAAAAATGTGATGATTGAGCCGCCGATGAATAAGCCTTACTACCTGCGTTACATTTATTGATGAATTAATTCTGTGTCCTTACTAAAAACTACTTTGACATACTTTGAGATATGAATATTTGACGCTATGATCAGAATTTTAATCCATTTTCTGTTCACACGTTGAAAGAGAATACCTTTCATGTCCTTGTGAATGTTTGAACACTATTAATAACTTATAGGTTGGAGGGTACCACAGCAGATTGTTACCCCGAGAAAATATTGTCAACCGATGGGAAACAATCTGCTCTGTCACCCTCCCAGCTATATGTTATTTATTTGATTATACTGAATGTTTCTTTCATTTCAATCATTTATTGAAAATCATTGGACCATGAACAGAGGGTAACAGTGGAAAAAATGTTACCCTCTCACCCATATAACAATTTTAGTGAATGTTACCCTCACAGCTTTTATATAAAAATTGTACATATGATAGATTGGATTGTCTAATTGATTTTTGTGGTAAGGAAAAATCTTATAAAGTATAATAATATATATTATCATCGGCTATAGAGCTAACATCGTGAGTTGGGCTGCAAGTAGAAATCTATTATACGGTAAGGCGAAGCCGCACCGTATAAAAGATTTATACTTGTAGCCTAACTCACAATGTTAGCTCTTTAACCGATGATAATCTTTTTGTCTTCTATGAACATGAATCTTACAATTGTAATGAATTGGGAACTATGTGCTGTGACCGACAAAGCTATATAAATAGATCAATACACAAATTACACAGGTGGTGGTGGATTTCTCCATTATAGCTATGGGGGAGTGTCTTCAATCCTAACTCCACGTGTTTGTGTTGTTATAATAAATATTTTGATCGATAATTATGTTTGTCACGTTTATGTAATGTAGTTATTGTTTATGTTTGATTTTCAGCTCGTGAGGGTCAATCTTTCACGTCAATATACTTTATTCATTTATTAAAATCAAGAATTGGTTGTAAGGGGGGCGTGTCTTCGATCGAAAACCCACGTGATTGTTCTTTTTTACTCATCAACAAAGGCTTACAATTATTTTTCCCGCGTGAACACTGTAGTTTGTCACAATCATCGTTTACAAAAAAGACTTCATAGAAGACAAAGAGATTTATCAAAGTTTTTCAAAATTTCACCTTGGTGCTATTTGAGGGTTAAAGAAGTAACATTTGCCGTGGATTTTTAGTGGTTATGTCTAAGGGTTAGAAAATGACATTAACCAATCAACCACCAAAGATCTTTCAAATCAATATATGCCCCAAAGATAGTATGATTTGTGTCGTTAGCGGGCAGGACATGCTTAACCCTCCTGGTGTTACTCCCGGTTTTCATTGGAGTTAACACAATGAGTGCCCTAGTTGTTAATGTTGTCTTTTATTTCCGTGCATTGTGGCTGTCTCACGTCCATGTTTTGTCATTGTTTTTTTTATGTCTTTTGACTTTTAATTTTGTGATCATCTTTTCCCTTATTCCTACGGTATTCTACTGCAATTATTCATTGAATAAAGAGCATGTACTATTTATTGATTTCTTACTACAATGCAATATTTTTATAATCAGCGAAATCCGTTATTTATAATTTTAACCCTTATATTTCACATGAGAATATCTTTATAAAAATTTAAAAAATGCAATACTAAATAATTCTGTAACAAAATCCTTATAAGAAAATTTGTATGTTAATACACATAACACCAAACAGTGATTCAAAGGAGATATTTCAAGTTAATAACTATTTCCAAAAAGATCTTTTGATAGCCTTTGCATATAGCCATATATTCCTGCATGTTGACATGACGGAACTGCTATCAGGCATATCTATATGTGATAAGTCCGAGTTAAAATAGATTGAAAAATGTAAATTGTACCAAGGACAAGAAATTCAAAATTGAACCGAGATCCGTTGCAATATACAGAACAAGAATAAGTAGACATTAGAATAATCAGTAAATTACTAAATCAACGAAACTTACGTCTTGGATTATGTATTGCCAGTTTTCATTTACCATAACTTGTAATCTACGTTTAATCTATGGACTTTTGTTTCGCAGTTTAATTGAGATCCTTTGAAATTAATCAGTAAGCCGCCACAACAACGAAACTGTCTCCTTGAAACTTTTTCTTCCATTAATAAAGTGGTTATTCTAGGCGTTATTCAGTATATTCCCTGTATAACTGACTTTGCAACGATACAAACTCAACTGAAATAAATTAAAGTAAAATATGTATTTTTATTTATAGTAATATAAGTGACAACGATCTTGACTGTTGTTCCGTTCTACATCTAAAACAATGGGAGGCTTCCTGGGAAAAGGATGTCGTGTATGGAGATTGTATAATAAATGATCAGAGAATAAGTTTTAAAGATAACTTCAAAGATCAGTGCTCAGGTAATCTTTGGTAAAGAAATGTTTTCTTTTCGGAAGATTATAATATATTATATTACTACTTCTATTAACTGATAATAAAAGTAATAATAACAGGCCTGAATAATAATAATAATATTGATGACGACGATAATAACTAAATTTGTTCTTGCAAAAATAGCCAATCTCACCCCAGACAACCAATTCGGTGATTCCATTTTATCAACACCCTTAAGATCTACACAGATATCAAATATCGTTGAAATCGGACAAAGTTAAAAATGTTTACTTATTTAAATATTTTGGTAGCTCACTTGGAAATGGTGGACATTTTTTTCGCATAATTTTTCTTCTATGATCTTATTTAACATGTATATTAAATATAAAAAATTCTGGAAAACAGTTCCGGAGACGTTGAATCATCAGTTTTTTAACATAGAACGGTGGCAATCTTGGAAATGGTACACATTTTCAACCATTTCAATAGAAAGCCCTTCTTCTTATGCTGATCTAAATACATGCTAAGTTTCATTTGATAACCACTAGCTTTTTCAAAATAATTGCTCGGACTAAAATTATTTGGAGAAAAAGAACAAAATATCAGAAGAAAAGTAGAATAACAATATGTCCCCATTTTACCGTCTTGGGCGACAAAATCATAGACATTTTCGTTCAGTCATATTATAAAGATAAATAAAATATGAAATAGAATGGGTAAACAACTAAGAATGCGAATATGATATCTGAAGTCAGATAAATCTATCACTGGTTTTGTACATGTACATTGTAATAGAAACAAAATTTTCAGTGGCTTAATTTGTGAAACAAACAATGCAACTGCTTATTTAAAGTTGAGTACTTATACAAAACATTATTGAAACAGGTTAATGACAATTCGATCAGGATCGGTAAAAACTTAAGCTTTAAAATCGGTCACATAAAAACCTCAAAAGCCAGTGTTTTAAATAGTTGTTTGGCGTGTAAGGTGGATTGACTCTATTTTCGAAACTTCTTACTATACACGATTTTTTACTAATCCTTACGAATCTCTAAAATTTAAAAGATTCAGTAAGAGCTTTTGTCATCACCGTCTGTTAACTTTTCACATTTTCATCTCCTCTGAAACCACTGAAGCAAATTCAACCAAACTAAATTCAATCAATTATTTATGGAAGGTCCTAAACCATAATTTCCTCATTTCCATGCGCATATTCAGAACCTAAATTCACAGTATCCTCGGTATTTTGTTATTCCTTTAGATCCGATAAAAAGCATTGCCACCAGCACGAAACTTAGGTTTAACATTAGACACTATCGGAGGAATCACATTTTCGTCTTTTCCCGAGAAACAACTGAAGCAAATTCGACCAAACTTCACAGGAATAGTGGTTCTTTATAAATATTGCTAATTTCATTATGATGAGACAAAAACATCATACCACCAGGGCTGAATGTAGATTAACATTTGACTCGATGTGAAATTGGTTATTTTCGACATCTTCTATAAAATTATTGACTCAAATTTGACCTAAATGAATAGGAATTTGTATAGAACTATAGCTTGGGATAAGTCCCTAGGGGAAAAATCAGTTTGGTCATTAGCATAGACATGGCTTATATTAAAAGCATTTTCTTATGTTAGCGATTCAGGCGCAGTCTTTGAGCCTCTAGTTTTCACCTTTTCACACTGGTACAGAGGAAAAAAGGTGACAATCGACATAAGTCTTAGCTTTCATCCCACCTTTAGAAATTGGTATAGACCTACATAGGTGTGAAGAGACAATTTTTATCAAGCCATTGACATTCGTTTCATACTCGCGTTAATCAGTAGAACAGTCTTAAAGTCATTTGTTTATATTCATATTCGCATATATTCTCATTATGCAATTAACTCTTGTTGATGAAGAATCGAAAAACGACGGGTCACCGTTAGATTATCGCAATGGTTTGTAAATGAATCGTAAGACAATTTTAACCGTACCGAAACAAATTGTTCAAGATTCATTGCGATGCTTTACGATTTGTTGTGATCAGTAAACGATGACATACGAATTGTGAAGATTGGTTTGAGAACTCTTTACGAATGAAATAATCGATTAAGATAAAATATCTGACACGTCAAACACAATTTCATCGCCTTACAGTTTTAAGTAAAAGAAATCTACATTTCCTATGGATATACATTTCAATGATAAACAACAACAACTACAATGATTTGTCTTTCGCATAAACATTTTTTTTTACCAAAATCGAAAATGACGTTACGTCATTATTCGATTAACAAAAAGGCTATTTTAAATTTCTGCCTGTATACAGGTTCATTAGACTCACTTAAAGGGTCATTATTCGCGTCGTACACATTATTGTAAACAAAAGACCACTCTGAAAATTTGGAAAAATGCACATTCGCCGATGCCTCGCCTACGTCAAAATAAGCGAGAACAAGCCATTGTAATGTTGAATACAGGAATGACTCTGGTTGAAGTAGCAAATAGTTTTAATGTGTCACGAATGACAATTTTTAGACTTAGGATGAGTGTAAGAAATACTGGCACGACGAATGATCGCCCTCGTACTGGTATGTCACGTAAAACGACGTTGCATTAGTACAGGCATATCCGGATGACACATTTACGTAACCGGTTTGTGAATGCAGCTGTTACATCATGCAAAATGATCGGTCTCATCCGTAACGGAATGTCTCCTAAAACGGTGCGTAACTGTTTAGACCAGGTTGGTCTAAAAGTACGCCGGCTACAAAGAGCCCGACTCTGACACATCGTCATACGGATGTGCGATTAGAATGGGCTCGTTCACGTGTTAGATGGAATAGACTGATGTGGCAGCAAGTGTTATTCAGCGATAAATCAAAGTTTTATCTGAAGTTTAGTGACGGTAGGGCAAGGGTGTACCACAGACGTGTTGAGCGTTATTATAATGACTGTGTACAAGAAACCGATTGCTTTGGCGGTGGTGTAATCTTAGTGTGGGAAGGAATAGCACACAATGACCACACAGACTCAAAATTATTGATGGTAACCTAAGTGACATACGGTACAGGGACGAAATTCTTCCTCCTGTGGTAAACCCCCTCCCCCACCCCCGCTTTTCCTGCGTAGACATCACGTATCCCAACAGGATAATGCCCGGTGTCACGTGGCACATCTATCTATGGACTACTGAATACACAATGTTATTATCATATCCGTTTGCTACCCTGGCCAGCAAATTCTCCTGATATGTCTTAAATCGTGCACTTGTGGGATGAACTTGAACGTTGTGTCAGGAATGGCCGAATTCCTGCGTAAACGGTACCCCAAATTCGAGCAGCACTAATTAGGATGGGATGAACTTGAACGTTTTGTTAGGGATGGAATGGCCGAATTCCTGCGTAAACGCACTGATTATGGTGGGATGAACTTGAACGTTGTGTCAGGAATGGCCGAATTCCTGCGTAAACGCTACCCCAAAATCGAGCAGCACTGATAAGGGAGTGGAACAATGTCCCACAAGACTACAACAAGACTCTGATCGTTTCTATGCGACGACGGCGCCCACCAGTTATGAACGCAAGATGTCATACGAGGTATTGAAGTGTGAACTTGATTTTTGTCACTATCTGTGTAAAGTTAAGCGTAAATGTTGAAAACGGCATTAAATCTTTAAAAATTGCCACCGTTGTTTTAAAAATGATGACATCTTAACAATGTAGCAAGAAATTGGCATCCATTGCCTGATATAAAAAAATTGTGTGGATGAAACTACTATTAGTGTGACGTTTCTTTTTCTGCCTAGTATATAAATCAACTCATACAAAATTTGTTTAAATCATATTTGCGTATGACATTGTAGAGCGTTCGTTCTTTATTTTCAGACAGAGAAGATTTTGATTGCATTGGTAAGATTTATCAGAATAAATCGTAATTTAGTTTTCATATATGTACAGTCCTTGCATCAGTAGCCCTTGCTGTTTGATGGGTTGTTTCCTGATCGGGGACATATTTTTGACTGATTTGACTGATTAATGATTGATTGGTTACTGATTGAAGACGTATTCACGAATGACTGATATACACGTATTTTACTGATTGTTACGGGTGTTTACAAGTTGTACTACCTGCAATTGTCAATTACGCGTTATATCAATCAGTCAGCTGTTGTTTGAATGGATAAAATGCTTCTTCAAACAACCTCATACTCCATTAATATCTTTGCATCGTTATTGCATCGTTTTTATATGCCAATATATTTTATGTATTTCCTTACAATAAATCGTACTTTATCAGAAATATACTTTTCTTAACCTCTAAATAATCCAAAATTTAAGGAATATTTACATCAGACCTATCCCAATGAGCTTGAAATTAAAGAAACAACTGATTCACCAACTTCAGCTTCGTACCTAGATCTTTTGTCGTATATTGACGGCGATGGACGTTAGAAACTATGCTGTATGACAAGCGTGATGATTTTAACTCCCAAATTGTGCAACATACCTACCTCTCCAGCCTATGGAGTGTACATTTCATAGATGATTCGTTACTGTCGAGCATATAGTTTTACCGTGAGTTTTTAACATAGCAAAAACAATTTCACAAAAGCTAGTTAGTAAGGGATTTGTTCAGCCTATGTTTATTTCATCCCTAAAGAAATTTATGTCCTTCACCATAAAATCATTGAAAGATATGGCGTGTCAGTGTCCCAGATGAAAGCTGACATATTTTTCTAGATTCACGTCTTCTCGGATTTCACTATACCGATTTGACATTTGCCGGTTATTTTTGAAACCTTCCAATATCTAAAATTTTGTAAATTTTATTGAAAACTAAGGAGTATCTCCCTCATGCAAAGCTCTGTCCTTAGATGATTTTGGCTTTAAATTTAGATCAATTTGGTTATTTGTTCTCTATCAGTTTTAAACATCTTTGAGTTTATGGTCTTCCAAATGTTTAGATTTTATCTGCACTGATGAGACATAAGTTGTCGAAATGCGCATATGCAGAAAGTAAATTCACAGTGACTTCGGTATTTAGTTATTTGTTACCACTGGGTCGATGCCACTGCTGGTGGACTGTTAGTCCCCGAGGGTATTCACCAGCCCAGTAGTCAGTACTTCGGTGCTGACCCGAAGGCCGGTTATTTTTGAAACCTTCCAATATCTAAAATTTTGTAAATTTTATTGAAAACTAAGGAGTATCTCCCTCATGCAAAGCTC
>MJUU01010960.1:52137-78499 GCA_002080025.1 Modiolus philippinarum
TTTTTTTTTTTTTTTTTTTTTTTTTTTTTTTTGGATACGAAAATTAATATTTTGTCATTGCTGCATTTAAAATACAAAATACAAAATGATTCATTAGTTCATTGCCTCAACTCCCGATGTATAAAGTTTTTGACAAAAATAGTAGTGATTTCCCTTGCTGCATAAATCGTACAAATTTATAAATTAGATAATTTTTCTCATCTCATGGTATGAAATGTTTTTGACATAAATAATAATATGTTTCCATTGCTACATTTCTGTACATTACTGATATTAGTTGTAATTATTATATACTAGCTTCAAAAAGAAACGATACCAAGATTAGAAATATCAAAATTATAAACAGTTGAGGAAAAATTCATTGTTACAATGAAAGATGAGGTGTATGAAAGTTATACTGTAGAAAAAATCCTGGCAGATGTCGTCAACCGTCGTAATGATTTCATGAATAAGCTGGTCAAATCAAATATGAAAACGCAAAAGGTCTGATTAGCTGTCAGTCTCCTCAAGATCTAAAAACAAGAAAAGAAATTAAAAACAAAACAGGAACAATTTCGTTTTTACGGATTTTTTTTATGAACGTCGTTAAAAGCCGCTTTTCACGACACAGTCAGGATTTATTCGACATTTACGAAACATCAGTCGAAGAAACAACCCAGAAATGTATTCAAATGCCTATGTATTGATAGAGATTTACAAGAAGACGTTTTACGAATTTATACGCTGTCAAAATTTTTTAGAAAAAAAAAATAAAAACGGATTGAAAGCATTTTAATTTTTTTTTCGATTTATGTTTTGTTTGTCACATTTTTGAGATCAAAATAAGCTTTTCATTTTTAACAATCATTTCAACATTATGCATAAAAATTCACTTTTTGAAAAACAGAAGTCAAATTTTAATGATGTCTTGTGACGGCATTATTCCATATTTTTCGAGACATTTGCATGAATAAAATTGCATAGGGGTTTTAACTTGCATTAGACTACTATACAATTTTATTCTACAGGTTAAAAAATATTGGGGAAAGAAAAAAAGGTTTCGTTTCTTTTGTGGCTAGTAAATTTAAAATATAACCACTTTGACCAAGAATAATTTGATTAGATTTTAACAATTAAGCAATGAGAGGATATGGAGTAAATGTACGTGAGACAAAGTCTATATAAATAAAACGTAAATAATTAGTGGATTTTGTTGTAAAATATATTTTATCACCAAATTAAAAAAAAAGAAGATTTTGTTTTTATACTTTATGTAAAAAGGAAGCTTTAAGCATATTTTCAGTTTTGAAATAATAAGACCATAAGGCGATAATAAAAAAAATGACCTCAAAAATAACATTTATTGTAATAAACTTCCAACATCAGGGAATCATCAGGTTAAAAAATCAATTCTTTTTGAAAATGCATTCTCAATTTTAAATCACGATACGAGTCAGATCTATCCCAATGAGCTTGAATTTAAAGAAACAAATGAAACACCTACTCCAGCTTCGTATCTAGATCTTTTATTGTATATTGACGAAGATGCACGTTTGAAATCTAACCTATGTGACAAGCGTGATGATTTTAATTTACCAATTGTGAACTTTCCCTTTCTGAGCAGCAATATACCATGGATTTTACATTTCACAGTTGATTCGTTACTGTCGATCGTGTAGTTTGTACAGTGATTTTTTGAACAGAGCAAAAACACTGTCCCAAAAGCTGCTTAGTCAAGAAGTTGTTCAACCTATGTTAATTTCATCCCTCATGAAATTTTATGGCCGTCACCATAACATCCTTGAAAGATATGACGTGTCAGTATCCTAAATGAAAGTGAACATTTTCAGCTAGATTCACGTTTTCCCGGATTTGACTACCGACTTTGACATTTTCCTGGGTTGACTCACTCACAGTGTGACGGTTGCTGTTAGAGCAGGACATGCTTCCATCCCCGGAGCATCTGATGTCACTCTCAGTTTCACTGGAGTTCAAACTGTGAGTGCCCTTGTTTTGAATGTTGTGATATCCATTTCTGTGCTTTGTAGCTGTCTAACGTCATTTTTTTCTGTGTAAAAACTTCATTGTTTTCTGTGTTCTCGTCTTGGTCCTGTCTTTGGACTTCGATTTGTGTAAATTCCACCCCTTTGTTCCTTTGATATTCGAATGCCGTTGTTTCTATGTGTTATATCTTTTACAACTGTTTTACAATAGTAGTCCAATGTTTTTACCTCAGAAATAATTCCTGCAGAGTATCCTTTATTGTATTTTTACATAATGTGCCTAGAGGCCACAAGATAATATTCGATTTTGTAAATAAACACTAGCAGTTACGTTGTGATCTTGTTTGGCCATTTTGATCTTATCACAATCCTGACAAGCTTAACAAAATTTTGTTAAGACTGTGTAAGATATTCAGTCGTATTTTAAGATAATTGCTTTTTATCAAGATCAAACAAGATAACTTCGTTCAAGGGCGATCAAGATGTGTTAAGTTTGTCCAGAACAAACAAGACCAAGTCGGGATCTTGTTTGATCTTAACAAACTTAATTCGTCTTGATCGTTCCTGAACGCAATTAACAAGTGGATCTTGTTTAATCGTAAACTATCTTAACACGTCTTGATCGTCCTTGAAATCTGACTTAAAATCTTACATTGTCTTAACAAAATTGCGTTAAGCCTGTCAAGATCGTGATAAGATCAAAATGGCCAAACAAGATCAAAATATATCAGCTAGTGAAATGAATTTTGTTATTTGTTTTAATTCAGTTATTAAAAAGCAAACAAAGTTGGAGAAATATGCAAAGTATTCAACTTTTGAATTAAATGGACACGGCCATAAAATTAGGGTGCCCAAGGTAAAAAAGACGCTTAGTTTTCGAATTTGGGTTAACAGAATCACACACGGCTAATTTTTGTTTCAAATGATAGAACAACTATTAAATTTCACATGTTTAGCTGTCGTAGAGAGTTCCTGTGGTCACGATTTCTCTAATTTCTCCTTTTTAAGGGTACCCTAAAACAGTGCTTGGGATATGGTATCTTTAAAGTTATAGGAAATAGTAGTACTCTCTTATATTCTAATAAAAAGCTAATCACGGTTAAGTCCAGACCTGAAATATTTATTTGAATCAAAGAATGCAAGTTATTTTTGACTGGTTTTTGTAATTTGTCGATATTTATTTCGGGGTAAATTTGAGTCTAAATCAACGACATTTTCATTGAATGCGAAATAACTACGCTTTATTTCTGAAAAATTCACTTTAACGAAAGTACATATACCAATTGTACCTATCCACCAAAAATCATGGTTGTAATGTCCACCGTCTAAGAGAAATAATAATAAGCCAAAATGTGCGTAAAATTTTCAAATTTTAGTCGATATGAAGACCATGCCCATTCTTTTGAGTTTACAACGAGAGATAACTCTAAAATTATTTGACAAGCCCTTTCCTTTAGAGAATAATCCTATAAAAGTCAGAAATGCGCAGTTCTTTATATCCGAAAGAACCCCTCATATCATTGAGGTGCAAATATTCAAAATGACGGGCCTTTAAAATATTATTGAATAAAGACAAGCAAACCATTAAAACTAAAGAACTACCCAAATAAAATTCACAATGATGTTCAAAATTTGTTGCAGTTTTATCTGCGAAATGAAGCTCACTTTAAAATGCATAAAAATTTCAAAATTTACAGGAGCTGACCTTTGACCCCCACTTAAATAAAATGTAACCAGAGCCAATATTTACGACATCGTCATTTCGATGCGCCATGGTATCCTCTGTATAATACAGGTGTGTGTTATTCCGTTAATCCAAGATCGGAAAAATCGTCTCTTGGGCACCCTTCTATAAAAATCTTGATTTAGAGCTCTATGACTTGTCGCTAATCTGTGTCCAAATTTGACGTCACAGACATCACAAATCTATGACTGTCCTTTTCCCCTAGCTAACCTGTGTCCTTTCCCTCTGCAAATCTGTGTCCTTTTCAAAAACATATCGTCAGCCTTTGAAGCATATCGGCGTAAAATATATCCTATGTTAACAAACGGCAAAAATTTTAGAGTTTCCTATTGCGTAAATTTATGTTATTTTCTGTATTGAAACAAAACTGTTTTTCAATGTAAGATAAAGCTGGTTTGAAAATCGAAGGATAATATATGTATACAGAAATACATTATGGCAATGCACTCTGTAAGATTAACCAATGAAGACCTTGTAAAAAAATTGCGATTTATGGATTTTCTTCAATTACCAACTTAGTGAAATTTCAAATTGTAAAATGTCGTGAAATACAGTAACTCATCCCACTTTCCCGAGAAATTGCCAAAATTTGTTTTTACCATCATATATTTATAACAAAATCACGGCACTTTCATGAGGACACGGGGATCGGGGAAACAGGAAACACCAATTAATCCAAAAACTAGTAGCAAGCTGACAACCTCTAGATTCGTAAGCCCATCCGCTAATTATTAGAATATGTTAGATTTTGATATTTAAATAACATTTATTTTCTATGAAGTTTTTATGTTTCCTATAGTTTAATGGTACACATAATTTTCGAGTTAGATAGTATTCATATAAATTTATTCGAATATTTTATATGTTACTCATATCCTTTGTTATTCATTGATTGTTTGAGTTTTTGTATTAATAACGTGACAAAAGGTAAAATGTAATTCTAGTTTTCAGAAACCAACTCGCTGGATGAATGTGATGTATTTTTTTCATTGCATTTGCATGGGTTTCAGAACATTCATGGAAAATTGATATCCAAAAAAGTCACGGTATTTCCAATGCCCTGTGAAATTTCACATGGTTTTCACAGGGATTCCAGTGGTTATAACTAAAATTATAGATTATTGTTTACGTATAACTCAAAAAGCAAAAGAATTGTTGATCACCGTTAAAATAAGAGAAATAGATTGCGAAACCGGTAAATTTCTCTGGTAGTTTTCTTCGTAATTCTTTAACAAATTATTTCAGTGCCTTAATTTGTTTCCATTGAAATATTCCTTTAAACGAAAGTGTGGTATCGTAAAATGGATGATTGACAAAACAGTTTAAGGCTTAAACGTTTCTTCAAATTTTCTTTCAAAATACTATCTCGAAGACATTTTAAAAAGGACATAGATTTGAGGTTTACCAAACGGACACAGAATTGCGTATGGTGACGTCATAGGATATACTTTTGAAACTTGTGTATTGTGACACAGATTAGCGAAAGGACACAGATTTGCGACAGGACACAGATTTCAGTCTTACATATATACTTAATATGCCTTTAATTATTCTCATTTTCAAATTGAATAAAAAGCAACAAAAACAAAATAAAAACAAGCAACAAAAAAAATTTCAATGACATGTGACTGATATCAATGAAATGTGATTGGCTATATGATGAAATATAAGAGAATGAAAAAAGAAAATCTAGAATGATACAGAGAAAATCCCCAGCCATAAATGATAACAATAGAATGCTTTCTCGGGTGTACTTCAAATCAAGAGAGATTTTATTTGACTTTTACGGATCAATGTATCATTACTGATAGCAAAAATGTAAAAGTTGAGCGTTCCAGTAAATTTACCACCAATATATGCACAAAAAGACAGTCAGTGTAATATCTTGTCTTGTCTTTTGTGAAAACGTGCGGGTCTGAGAATATTATGTATTGATCAATTCCAGGAATTGATTTTGTGACACTCTTACCTCATTTATTATTCTGTATAGTTATAAAAACATTTGTTTCTGAGGAGAATATGTCACCCGTAGTTATATATTTTTTTTCTTATTTAACAGTGAAACCTGATACTTTACATGTATTATTATATAAATACAAATCGATAAAAGATAATTTAATGGCGGTTTCAGCAGATGAATAGATGTCAATAAAACGTAATTAGAAATGTTTATGAAAACCTGTTGAATAAAAACTATTGGTGTATAAATAACAAAATACCAAAGTTATTGTAAGTGTAGCATATTCCAACGTCTCCTGCGTATGTTCACAGTTACAGTCATTTTCATGAAATATATTACTTCATAACCGTCCTATTAATCAAGATTTCGAACAATTCCGTTTCATGCGATCATTTAAAAAGTTTTTTATCGGTCCCTTGTGGAAAAATCGAAGTTTTGGTCCGAGATGTGATTCAAGATTCTTTTTTTACTAAATACTTGGATTATCATTTCTTTTTCTGTCTACGACTTTTCAATAGCAATTGCTGTTGAGTTGCTATCGGACACTACGGCAGTGAAAAGGGAGGTTTGGTGCGCCATAAAATCGGTTAAACTCACGATGTCTAAAAATGCCCGTACAAAGAAAACTGCGGTGGTCAGTTTTTTGTCGGTGCATTTGTTTTTGTGTTGTCTTGTATATCCCATTGTTATTTATTGTTTTGTCTTTGTCGATGGTCTTTGTTTTACAGATTTTGTCGTTTTGATATCTACGTACAAAAAAAAACAAATATGTTTTTTCAACTTTCGTCTTGTTTTAGCGTTAGAGAAGTAATACGTACCATAAATTTTAATTGATTTTGTTTCAAGGTTACCCAATGATATTTACCAATCAGCCACCCAAAAGATCCTTCACCTTTCAGAACCTCATTTTGCTAAGTACTAGAATGAACATTTCACTGTCTTGCGGACTGTCAATAGCAATTGTTGTTGCGTTGCTACCAGACACTACCGCAATCGAAGGGGTTATTTGGCGTGCTGTAAAACTGGTTTAACCCACCATTTCTTTTGAAATGCCTGAATATGTTCTAAGTCAGGACCATTGCAGTCAACAACTTTTCCGATGGTCTTCCACATGCCTCTTTTTGATGTCCCTAGGACTTTGACAATTCTGTTAAAAAATTACCCGTTTGAAAATGACGGGATATGGAGTAAGTGCAAATGAGACAAAGTCTCTAAAAATGCAAAGTTAAATATCCTTACTATTGACAATCCCCAGTTTTTAGACTATGTCGACCTCATTTACCCACAAGAACTGAAACTTATAAAGCAAACAATGATTCTAAATACTGCCCATTTCTCGATCTAACTATCATCGTTGACTCTGAAAAAAAAACTAAAATATATGATAAAAGGGGTGATTTTGATTTCACTATTACTAAATGACTTCCCTTTTCTTGATGGTGACGTTCCTGTAGCTCCATCATACGGGTTGTATATATCTCACCTGGTACGATTCGCATGCGTCTGTTCTACTCTAACGTTACCTTACTATCACATCCAAACTTTTACAACAAGGTTACAGACTTCATAGATTGACACATTTAAGAAGTTTTATAGTAGATATGATCATTTGATATCTAAATATAATACGACTCCAATACAGCTTATTACTCACCCTCGTTTTTACGAAAATGTTGTTAAAAATGTCAAAAAACTAATAAAATATCCAGAAAAACTGCGACGTAACTTTCATTCCTTACGTAATATGGGATATTGACCGGATATTCTTCATGATTCAATTAAATTGGCTTTGGGATCCAATGAAATGAAGGTTTTACATTTATACTGACCTCTCATTGATACTGCCGATGTCTACTGAAATCCAGGATGATTCTTTTCTTTGAATTTGATTATTATTACGCAGTGCGACAGTGTTTTACCAGCAGACTATGTTCCTTCAGCTAGCCGCCTGTTTAGCTACGATCACCCCTTGACCCATCTTTCTTAATTACGTTTTGTCTTTATCTTTCCCTTTTCAAAATTGCGGTCATGGAGTTATTGGTCTACCTGTATTAGGTTTTATTTGTAAATCTATTATACTATAGGGAATCGGGATAGAGAAAGGGGGTTTGGGTACCAATAAACCGGTTTAACCCTACCGCTACCTATTGCTCGTGACAATACCAAGTCCGGCTCTCCCGAGGCCCTATCGTTCTCTATGTTTGTCTTTTGTCATTTTATTCTTTTTCTTGTGCAGTTCCCTGGTGGATTGTGGCATATGATTGTAGTGTTCGGCCATTGCAAGTGTTTTCTGTTATCTTTTCTTGATCAATAACTCTAGTCGATTTAAAAGGAAAAATAAAAAATGGCAATGAAAGATCTATGTAATCCTTTGGAATCCCAATGGGTCTTGATCGTATAGTGGTAAATGATTAATCCGTTTGGAATTTTCACTCTTTAATATCCAAGTGTAGTTACAATATTCCAGTATCAGTTCCAAGTCAAGCACATGCAGACCTCAATCTGCGACTGTATTTATACTATCATGGTCCAAACTCACATAGAACTGGTATGGATCATGATTTAAATCATGTGAGAAAGGCATCTGTCGATGCGGTGAACAGTAAAACTGTTCCCATAAGCGATCATCAACTGTCAATCAAATTGTACATTGTTTCCAAAAACATAGTTTAGTTGTCAGAGGCACGCGAAGGCATCGATGTAGTGGTAATAAAAATCAAAGTATCGAAGTAACTGTGAATTTTAATCAATCATGAAATTGTTGTTAAGGCATAAAATTCAAATTTATTTCCCATCATTCTTGATGCGGACATTCCCATTATATTTGCTTTCTGTACAGTAGAAAATCTTCATGAAAATAGCAAAGTACCGAAGCAATTGTAAATTTAGTTCTACATATGGTCATTTCGACAACTAAGTCTTTTCAGTGCAGATAAAAACAAAATATTTGGAAGACCATAAACTACTAAAAGAGATACATTAACCAGATAACAAAATATCCTCTAAATTGAAAGCCAAAATCAGCTAAAGACAGAGCTTTGCATGAGGGATATACTCCTTAGTTTTCAACAAAATTTACAAATATTTAGAAATTGCAAGTTTCCAAATATTAAATCCGCTTTCGTTTAAGCACCAAAATACTGACTTAATTTTGGGTCAGTGAATACTCAAGAGGACTAACAGTCTACCAGCAGTGGCATCGACCCAAAGGTAAAAAATTAACAAAATATCGATGTTACTGTTAATTTTGTTTCCGCATTGGACAGAAAAACGATGTCAATTAAGCTAAAATAGACATAATGGAGGCGTCTGTTTAGACTTGGAAGCAACCAAAAGTGCCATATAGCTATATACTTAGTGTACACTGCCAGAATTTACTATATCATGCTTGTGTGTAGTATCCGTTCCCTTTTAAATGTCTATGAAAATCATGCTCAGCCACTGATGTCAAATAAACTAAAGCAGCACTGCCTCTTCAAAATCTCCAATAAAGAGGCTATCCACCACCGTTTTCAGCTGCTATACATTTATTAAGGTCTTTCACTACATGTGAAAGACCTTATTGTAATTCTTCGGATTATTAGTTATAATTATTATTATTGTTTTAAATCTTTTTCTTCCGCCGCAATCCCCTCAAGAAAACTACGCGACATATAATTTCGATACTTGGCGTGATAAACCGACATCAGTGTGGGACCACAAAGCCGAAACAAGCATACTGATCTATTTATAGTAACGGAGTTACCTGCCCCGGAACCAAAAACCTTGTTATCGGATATGCTCAGAAACCGTAACCGATATCAAAAATCTGAGATCTGGAAAATGTTGGGTCGCGACCCCGGTTACGCGTTTTGGACCCCTAAATATGTTAATTTTTCAAAGTAATCGGATTTCTACCAAATTTGGTTTCCACAATTTGAAATTTTGTTATCGCGATAATTTCTAAAAAATTATATTGTAAAAATACTCCATATAATCAGTAAAAAGAGACCTTCAATTTGAGCACAAGTTCAAAGGTCAACAAGGTCAGAGGTCAAAGTCATTGCAAATTTTTAGTTTCTTTTCAGTTATTTGTCATAAAAGTGCTCATTAATATCTTCATTTTCTTCAATAGGCCCGAAACTCTGTGTTCAACAGTTTTTGAGTTATAGCCCTTGACGCTTTTCGGTATATCGGTTATATGCAAATAACTTTTAAACACTTACAAATAATATATTAAAGATATATACTAAAATTGATCAGTGTGAGAAGAGCTTCAATTTTAGTACCAGGATGAAGGTCATCGGTGACCTTTGACCTTATTAGGTGATAAACTCAGAATCCATTTGAGAAAGCTGAAAAAGTATATTATTCAACATATCAAGGGCTAAATTTGTTTCATTTAAACCGAAACTCTCAGATGACTCCCTAAAGAGTTATTGCCCTTGACGCGTTTCAGAAAATGTTTTTTTTTACATATAACTTTTAAACCGTTACAGATGTTATTGTCAAGTAACATATCAAATTAATCAGTAAAAAGAGACCTTCAATTTGAGCACAAGTTCAAAGGTCAACAAGGTCAGAGGTCAAAGTCATTGCAAATTTTTAGTTTCTTTTCAGTTATTTGTCATAAAAGTGCTTAGCAACCATACCTGAAAAGTTTTGTGATGATGTGAAAAGGACATAAATACAATTACCAACCGGAAGTGACTTTCATGGAATCATCATGATGAAAACTGGGGAAAGATTTTGCAATTGTTCTCTGAACAATTGACCTTTTAATTTCATCAGCCATTGTTGTGTGGGGAACTAATATATCAGGGTCATGTTGAGCCACTGTTGTTTCTCGAAATTAGTATAACAGTATATTAAATAAGCTTTTCTCCATGAAATATTATTATTTTTCGATTGATTTAAACTTCCATTTGGACCAGCTTGACATACTTTAGAATTTTTTGCATGTATTGTCTGATATGAGTGAGGTATGAGTGAGGCATTTGTACTTCACAGAAATTTAGAAATTTCTTCGAAACAGAATTTTAGACGAATTTTGTTAAGGGAGTACGAGTGTCAGAAATTTTGTAATTAGAATTAAAAATCCAACCTATTGTTTCGAAGAGCACTGTTAATGGAACAACAAAAAAATTTGAAAATCCATGTAGGAATTTTTGAGATATAAGACGTCAAAATTTTGGCGGGAAACAGATCTCTCTACAGTTTTCCTTCAATTTGCATAAGATTTTTATAGGCCTTTAAATATATGAAATTATAATTGGAAGTTGATTAAATTTTATACACAGTCTATTTTACGTATTTTAAAGTGACTTATGACCAAGAAAATGTGATCCACGTGGAAAAAATTTTAGCACTGTTTGAATGGATAAAACCCGAGAATATAGAATGCTTCTGAAATCTGAGGCTCGTACTCCCTTAATATGAACGGAAACAGGACCATGCTTAATCAATATCGTTCTTTTCAAAAGGCTTGCACATTTTGCATTACGCAAATGTCAAACAAGAGTCGCGAATATCTGTCTTTTATCTACCTTTAAATTTTTTTGAACTAATTCATCAACGCGTAACAGATAAAAAAAATCAAACGGAATTCATGCGACAAGCAAAACGCGAGAATATGGCGTCAAACATTGTAAACCGTAATCAAAATCCGGAGAATTTATCTGGAATTTATATTATTTCACTTTTGATAAACGTGCTCTATCATTTTCAACGATAACCAGTGGTAAATTTTTTGCCAGGCTTGTTTCATTTTGAATGAACATTATTTTGTTGCCTGATATATTACTATTGTCTTCTTTTTCTCAATGTCTTAAAAAAGTCATTCTCATATTTAATGCCAATACAGTAAACTGATCACTTATTTTGTTTATCGGTACTTTGTATGAATTTCCTTTGATCTAAACAGACTGATTATCTCAGTATTACCGAACTGGACATTATCACTGTGAAGGCGTCCTGTGCGGATTGCCATGCTGACGTCATATTTTGTACTATTTGTCTTCTTCATACGCGTAATACGTTGAATGAAGAATCCATAAAAAATATTGCAAACAACAATAGATTAACTGTACTAAAATAAAAATTTCAGCCTTTTTCCCACTCAATATATAGTTTTATTGATTATTCGTGTATTACCGATTAAAGAAATAAAGGACATTCTGTTTTTTTATATGGACTTTACGGACTCACTTGATACTTGCCGTGATAGAGTCCGTATCAAAATTAACATGTCCTATATTCAATATTTAATGGGTACACTAAGGCGTCAGAATTGAACGTTAACTAGCGTGACTTCCACTTCGGCATTCCATCTAACTCTAAGGTTCTACATACATACTATAGCTGCGTAATAAGATGCAATCATTTTTTTATTGTTAACTTTTTATTGTGATGGTAAATCGATATCCAAAAATAAACAAGTGACAGTTGTATCATTTTACATGAACATTTTTAAATGATTTATTTTTACGAAATTTAAAATAGATATATCTTTCAGAAAAAAAAATGAATAGAAAATGTTCAAAAATATACAGTCGGCAGATGGTCATGAGGATCAACGGGTTGTACATGTACATGCTAAATATCGTTTCAGTGTTGTACATTCTAGTACAATGTTCATTTCAATCATGTGAACTAGAACGTATATGTATAATACACACTGGTGAGAAATCATTTACATGTGGTGAGGGAAATGGTAATAGTGTCCATATTCGTGAAGAATACAATGTGGTATGGTAAGCTTCCTTGTATAGTTATTTTAATGTCAATGGCATTGTGAACAGAACACCAAATTTGTATTAATAGGTGAACTATAATAATCGGTCTCACCTGCGATTGTAGTTCTTGATTTGATCAGAGCTTGCTATTTTTGGTTTTCGAAATTGTTCATCAATGCGGATAAGAACTTAAAATATCCTCAACTTTTTGAGATAGTATGAGGGTGTCAAACACGCATTATAATACGCTTTCTTTGTAGTGTGTAGAAATTAATTGTGGTCTAGGTTGTAACTTCAAGAGAGTTTTTTTAATTTAATTTACTGGTAATTTCTTTTGCTGTGAAAATACATGTGAAGACAATGAATCAATTTATGAACTTCCAAATGTTTTGGGTTGATCTGCACTGATGGGACATAAGTTGTCATAATGCGCATATGCAGAAAATAAATTAAAAGTAACTTCGGTATTTTGTTAACTATTTTAATACACATAATACATTATTATATTTCTAGAAGAACATCCGTCTATATCGTACATGCAAGCTTCGTTCAGTGTACATTCTGTTACATTAGTTCCTATACTGTTAACGATGTAAAGAAAGAGTTTCTGCCTAGTTACTTAAATCCAACTTCTTCTCGAGTTTGAAGCAACTATTATTTACGATATTCTATTTCTGTAAAAGCATTCATGTAAATTTTGAAGAAAGCAAAATTAGTTCGATATCGCAAAAAAAAAAAAAAAAAAAAAAAAAAAAAAAGTTTACTGTATAGTATCATAACATTACTTTAAAATCATATTTATCAATATTTTACAGGGAGTGTCTATCATACAAAAACCAAATTGTAGTGAACGATGAAAACTACGACATTTCACATCAGTACTGGTATGTATTTTCACAGGGTAAATCCTAAATTGTTATTATTAAGCAAACGTTTGAAGTAAAATGTCCTATTATCATATAAACCATTGTGATTTATACCCATACTGTCCACTCATGATTTTGTGGAATAAAATTTAAAACAATGCATTATTTTTGTTTTCTCTAATTTGTTATTATCTTTAGCAAAATCCGGTTCTAATTTTACTCTTCAAAAGACCACATCCGGTCAAAATTAAGAGAAATTCCGGTTGTGAGAATCGAAAATTAGCATGTGCATTTAGTCAAAGGAACATTTTCGTCAAACAAGGACAATGTCACCCAATTGAATGATTGAAATCAATTTGCCAGTCTGAATTATCGATACTAAAGCGAATTTTCGAAAACAAGCTTTCACTTACTGAAAAAGATCTGCTAGATTTGGCCACTTAAGAGTATTTTTTTCAGTGTGACCATAGATACTCTGTTCAGAAATGATCACTAAATTAATCGAAAGGCATCGAATACAAAACATTTCGGAAAACGACTAAAGTCATGACGTCAATCTGAAAAACGCCAAAACTCCAAAATTTGACCTAAATTGCGGTTAATACAGCTGAAATGATGAAAGGATAGATAACATTATTACATAAGTAACTGTAAATTTTATTTCTGTAGATGGCCATTTTCACAACTTATGTCTCTTAATAAAACCGGTTTCAGTGAACTTACGTCCATAAGGAAAGCATCTAAAGACAACAGCTTGTGTTTACTTTTTCTTTTGACGAGCAAAAAGCATTTACCAGATTGTAAAAAAATAGTGATATTTGTCAAAACCACGAAAATTGATGTCCACGAATAAAAGTACTTCCACAGTATTTAGTTTTTTCAGTTCCATTTTTTACAATTGGCTCAGTCCTGTTGCCAACCGAATTTTACTGTTGTTACGATTGTTTTTTGATTTATCACATTGGCGGTAGGGGGAAGGTTTGGGCCAAATAAAACTAGTTTAACCCCGCCGCAGCAGGTTTGCGCCTGTCCCAAGTCAGGAAATGTATTAAGCCTTTGTGTGTGTTGTCTTTTTTCTAGTTAGTTTACTTTATGTCTATAGGAGTCTAGGATGATGTTTATTTCGCTGAACTTGATTACTCTTTATTCAGGGGCCGACTCCGACCTACCGTTGGGTGTGGGGTTTTCTCACTGTTCATTGAAGATATTATGGTGGCTTTGAGTTGTTATTACTCCCCTTTGGGTCGTTGTCTCTTTGACACATTCCCCCTTTCCCTTCTTTTCTCTATTTAAGGTGTCTGCAGGGTATAAATTTCCTATTATAGAATTTTGTAAAATTTTCTGTGTAGAAATATAATTGTACAATGTATTATTGTTCAAAATATAAAATAAAACCGTACATTTAAGCGCAAAAACTGAAATTGAAAATTTCAGGATTTTACACAGAAATGTTGGGAAAATGGTTATATGATAGGATAGCTTGAAAAAATTATTATAGATTTTGTTCATACTTTGCATGTGTTTTGTAATCATTAAATAGTTTACATGTACATAATAAAAATTAGGGGTCAACGTTGAAATAAAAGAGATAAATTGCGAAATGGTAATTTATGTTAAATCCTGTTATCAAATTATCTCCGTTGTATAATTTCTGTGTTCTGTTAGTACAGCTTCAGATTGAAAGCTTGTATCTTTTATTTCACCTTTTTGTTATAAGAATGTTGTAAAAGTGATATGGAATGATAATTTAAATACTTTGGAACTTTCTTTACATTTCAAATTACTATTTTGTTAATTTTTGTAATGAATGAAACCTAAATGAACAAGTATAAGACAAAAATGGCGGAATAATACCACTGAGACACCTTAATGCCTATCCCAGCTAAACTGTTTGGAAATTCCTTTACTTACATACATAAACTGAAACTAAATCTCAAATAAACGAAAGACTGCTGGGTCCACATTTATTTATATATTTAATAAAGGCACAATAACGTTTAAAGAGTCTTCATTACGCGACAACAATGCAAAAGAGTAATGACGACGAAAATGATGTAAAAACTAGACTCATGACACTATAGCCCTTTCAGAAAAGTTTTGTTATCTTTTCCTGGATTTGAACTCTTCAATCAAATGGAGGTACAAACACTCTTCGCTTCCGGTTATCGCTCGCACGGTTGGCTAACAATACATAACTGAAACCCTGAATAAATTTTAATTCTAACAAAATGAGTGCATTGTCACATTAAATAATGACCTTGTAAAAATATGATCAGTGTTATTACCGGAGTTCAGGATGAACAACACTTGCCGTGTTGGGTTGTTAACCGGAACTGTTTCGTTGTATCTAAATACCTAAACCGAACAGCGTAACAAATGATTTTTTGAAAAGGCCTATAGTGCAAAAAGGTGTAATAATGTTAATAAAGCGTCCTAACGCAAATACGCCTTTCCAACCGGTTTAGTAACGCGAAAAAAAATGCAGTATAACGCTTTTACCAAAAGTCGTCATGAAACTGATATGATACAATGTACGTCAAGGCATAACGGGATAAGTTAAGGTCATTGTTGGCGCTCTGTCGCCTGTCACCTGTCCGTTTTCGTTGCATTTTTATTTTTAATCTGAATTCGTGAAAAAGTATGGGATTGCATGTTATTGAATTTTTGTTTTCAATTTATAAGTAGTTCATGTAGTGGCAAAATATTTCTGCTTTAAGCAAAATACATATTTAAAAATAAAAGGCACTTTTTCTTGGAAAATGAGAGACCATAGCAGTTCTTGGGTTTTTGTTGTTTTCTATTTACTTAAGTTTGATGACGACGAAAATATCAGGTGGAAAAACTGCGAGATATTTAAATTTTGTAGTCTTTTTGTTTTAATGTATTCCCTTGTATTCTACTTGTATTGAAGAAAAAGGTTGTGACTTTGAGATATATTCAATATTTGGATAGAAAATTCGGATCAATTATGATTCAATGTTAAATCAAAAACACATTATTAACATGAAAAGTCTATATAAAGCCTATAAGTTGATATAAACGATCTGATCTCCTTTTATTTTTCTAGCATTTTGAGATAATTTTATAAGTCGAACTCATTATAGTGTCAAAAACAAAATATCTATGTTGCTATGAATTTAGTTTTTGCATATGGTCATTTCGACAACTTATGTCTCTTCATTGTAGATCGCATGATGCCCATCAACTGAAAAATGATTGAAATCTGATAGAGCAAAAATAATAATACCAATCTAAATAGAAGGCAAATGGAAGAGATATTCTATAATTACTAATAAAATGTTCCTAATTTTTATTTATTGCAAGTTTCTAAGTAAAATCGGTTTTCAAGCCAGCTTTTAAGTACTATCTAATTGATTGGTGAGTACAATTGTAGGCTAACGGTCCACCAGTAGAGGCACCGGCCAAGTGGTAATAAATAATAAAATACTGAATTCACCGTGCATTTAATTTCTGCACATGGCGCTTTCAATAACTAATGCCTCTTCAGTGCAAATCAACTAAAATATTCGAGAATCAATAAACTGAAATATGTTAACAAACAAAACAGATAAAATAAAAACCAATAGGATCTAAATACATGTAGAAAAGGGAAAATCAAAAGCGTACAGAACTATGCCCGACAGATAAACTCTTAAATCATCAACAAAATGTTCCTAATTTAAATCTTGCAAGTTTCCAAGAAAATTTGGATACGCGTTCTTCATTTATGTACAAGTGTGGGTCACAATTTTTCTTTTCTGTGCCGGAATGATGTTATGTATTTGTTTCTTCATTTTTTCGATGTTACCTTTGTCCCTGGATTGTTCTTTTTAGACTGACGGTTTGGTTCTCAATTACTTTCTACCGAAGTACTGACTATTAGGTTGATGATTCCCTCGACGACTAATAGTCAACCAGCAAAGGGATCGGCCCAGTAAATAACAAATTGCCAAAGTCACCGTGAAGTTAGTTTCTGGATATGACCATTTCAATAATTTATACCGCTTCAGTACATATCAAATCAAAACATTTGGAAATCCATAAAACGAAATACATTTCGTTTAAAAGCTTATAAAAAGCAAATAACGAATAGGGTCTGAAAAGAAATCAAACATCAGCTAAGGAAAGACATATTCACGGGGGAGATACTCCTTTGTTACAAAAAAAAAAAAAAAAAAAAAAAAAAAAAAAAATNCATTTGGTATTTGAGCTCCAAATATTTATTGTTACATTTTCAACATTTACAATCAAATTTTCAGAAAGAAAGAAAGAAAAGCAACATAGCTTTACTGAAATTGAATTCCAAATTTTAAAATCGAAATAGGGGAATTTGCATTTGAGTTAAAAATGATGATAAGCGTTATAGTTGTCAGAAATACTTAAATCACAATTATGATTTTTTTACTAGCTCAAGATCAATTTTGGTACAAAAGATGGGCTAAACTCTTAAAATGCGTACTAGCATTTTAATACAAAGTATTCTGTGAAATTTTCAGAAAACTTTTGGGATAAGGCATTTCAAAAGCAGATAACATAGATGGAACAGATCATTCTTAAAGGACTTTTGAGTCATACTGCTAAAGCTTTATTTTTGTGGCTTTTGTTACACTTGTATTCCATGTTTGTTTTATCCTTGCCATGTTGTCTCCATATCCACTTGGTCGCAATGTTTTGGGATGTTTTAATCCTAGACCCCCCCCGTTTTTGCTTGAGTATTCATTTGTTGATGTAGGTTCGTGCATTTAGACTTTATGCACCAGATCTACAACGAAATTGATTTCTAGTATCAGAAAATTTTAGAAAAAGTTAATTCGCATATTCACATATGAGATTTTATTTCTAGATACTCTGTAAGAATCGCATTTAGTATAAGAACAGTAGGGTCTGTAAGTCTCCTTCAATTTTGTAACTTCCGGGTACATAAATTGTACCCGGAAGTTACAATATTAACAAAAATATGTAACGGTTCAAACCTTGAACGTCATAATCCTAAGACGTCATTTTTTGGCGGGAAACGTTCGAATTGCAATCTTATCGTGAATTCTCGGAGGTCCCATGACAAGACTTACAGACCCTATTGCAACTTTTATAAGTTCATAGAACATCTTCAAACTATCTTCTTTGATGTACTGGTAATCGATCATGCATTCATACCAGATAACCGACTTGTCTGTTTTTAGTTTTAGTTTTTTTTTTTTTCTTTGCTTTTTTGAAACGGAAATAAATGATATTGTTGCCTTTAAATTTGAGTGTTTTGTTTTATTTTTTTTCATTTATCCAAGAATATGAAATATCGTTACCATTAGAATGGTTAAAGATAGGACTTTTATTTTCCCAATGTATATTCCTTTTAGTGAGGAAACTAAATATGACCTTTCGACATTGACCTTGCCAAGAGAACCACATTTATTTGGTTTCATTATTTTTCTTAATTTTGTACTTCATTTGGTGAGATTTAGTTGCTACATTAATATCTATATATCTTTGTAGCGTCGACTTTTAATGTGTTTTAACAATCTTTAATATTTTGTTTGTTTTCAATGGGGAGAGATATGATAAAATAAGTTTAGATGTTCACCCCATTTTGTACAGTCTTTAGTTTGGAAATGCACATAATTTAAAAAAAAAAAGATAAAAAAGATAAGTCAACACTGAGGAGGTTTTGCGGTCGACATCACGATCTTGTGGATCGTTATGGGATAACGGATCTTTCCCACAACGATCCACAGGGGTTTGTTTTCCTCTGTCGGATTCGACTTTACTACCGGAGTTGACATGTTCAACACGGCGGGTGTCTTATAAGAAGCAGGAGATGCTTACTCTACCGGTACACCAGCATGATCTCACCCATGTTTTTTTTTGGTCTGTGTTGTTCATCTGTATGTGTGTCTTCATTTTTTCTTTTTTGTCCCGTACTCAAGTGGTGTCCTTGTTTCTTAGTGTGTCTGATTTTGCCAATGTGCATAATTAAGATCTTTCCTAGCAGTAAAAAGACCTTATGTTCATTCCTCTGAGTAAAATAATAAAAGTTATTCCGAGAGCCTTCTAACGTAATATTACAAACCTTTACACAGTAACGATGTGTTGAAAAATCTCCGAAATACAAAAAATATCGAAAGTGCATAAAAAGAGGCTCTCAAGAGCCTGTATCGCTCACCTGGTCCTTGATTTACATAGACATTTTATGTTTAAGAGCCACTATACATATCTATAATTAAACTATAGTTCCAATATGCCCAATTAGTTTAAGGGGAGAAGACCGCTGTTAGTGTTCCCCATGGGGTACAATGTTAAACTATGTTCCCTGCTGGCAGTCATATTGGATAAAATAGGAACCTGAAAAAAAAAATCTTTTCAGGGGTCCACATAAAGACTATTTTGACCAGTGGTTCAGTAGAGTAGTAAGGTAAGTGAGAACCGAACCGTCAATCCAAAACGAACAATCCGAGGACAATGGCAACACCGGAAACAAAAAAGAAACAGAGACACAACATGATCACGGAACAGCAAAGAAAAATGAAGATACACACACACAAAGATGAAAAACACGGACCCAATAAAAAAACCATGGTTGAGATCAGGTGCACCGGTAGAGTAAGATTCAGAGGAGACGATCTTTGAATGTGTTTTCCCATAAGGTCCAATGTTAAAAACTATGTTCCCCGCTTGCGGCAACGTTGGATATAGCGTGAACCTGAAAAACACCTTTTTTGTTAGGCATCACTCAAGGACTATTGTGGCCAAGTTTGGTAACAATTGGCTACGCAGTTTCAGAGAATAAGATTTTTGAACATGTTTTCCCATAGGGTCCTATGTTAAAACTATGTTTCCCACTGACAGTCATCTTAGATATCACGCTGACCTGAAAAAAAAAACATTTTTTTGCAAGGGACCGACCAAGGACTATTGTGGCAAAGTTTGCTTCCAATTGGCTAAATAATTTCAGAGAAGAAGATCTTTGAATGTGTTTTCCATCAGGGTCCAATATAACAACAATGTTTCCCGCTGGTGGCCATCTTGGACATCGCGCTGACCTGAAAAACACCTTGTTTGTAAGGGACCACTCAAGGACTATTGTGGCACAGTTTGGTTACAATTGGCACAGTTGTTTCAAAGGAGAAGATCTTTTAATGTGTAATGTTAAACTATTTTCCCACCTGGCGGCCATCTTGGATATAGCGTGAAACCCAAAAAACACTATTTTGTAAAGGAGCACCGAAAGACTATTATGACCAAGTTTGGTGCCAATTGGCTTAATAGTTTCAGAGAAGATCTTTGAATGTGTTTTCCCATAGGGTACAATGATATAACTATGTTTCCCTCTGGCGGCCATCTTAGATATCGCGTGGAGCGTCAAACTTTTTTAAGGGACCACCAAAGGACTATTGTGGCCAAGTTTGGTGCCAATTGGCTAAATAGTTTCAGAGAAGAAGATCTTTGAATGTGTTTTCCTATAGGGTCCATTGTTAAAACTAAGTTTTCCCGCTGGTGGCCATCTTTGATATTGCGAGGGCCTGGAAAACACTTTTTTATAAGGGACTACTAAAGGACTATTATGGCAAAGTTTGGTGCTAATTGGCTCAGTAGTTTCAGAGAAGATCTTTGAATGTGTTTTTCGATAGGGTCCAATGTAATACTATGTTTCCAACTAGCGGCCATCTTAGATATCGCGTGGAGCTGAAAAACATCTTTTTTGTAAGGGACCACCAAAAGACTATTGTGGCCAAGTTGGGTGCCAATTGATTAAGTAGTTTCAGAGAAGAAGATCTTTGAATGTGTTTTCCCATATGGTCCAATGTTAAAACTATGGTTCCCGCTGGGGGCCATCTTGGATATCGAACGGACCTGAAAAACACCTTTTTTGTAGGGACCACCCAAGGACTATTGTGGCCAAGTTTGGTTCCAATTGACCCAGTTGTTTCAGAGGAGAAGATCTTTGAAAGAAAAGTTTACACCGGACGGACGGACAGACGGACGCAAAGTGATGGCAAAAGCTCACCCTGGCATTAGCCAGGTTAGCTAAAAACAGTAAATTTCGTTATGCTGTACACGTGTTTCAAGGAGTAACCTCTCATCAGCAGCATCAAAATCAAATAATATGGAAAGCCATCATCAAAAAATACCCAAAAAAAGAAATATAGTCATTCCAAAAATTATCAAAAAGGAAGCCAAATCCAGTACTTATTCATCCTTTAAGCACACATTGTTTTACAAATGTAATTAACGGAAGTATCCAATTCGGGTCAATCAATCTTTTAAGCTGATAAATTTGGAAACCATAATAGAAAGCTTGTGAAGTTTAAAAGGTAAAAATGCTTTGTAGGTAATTAAGGGGGTCTTGAACACACCACCGAAAACTTTGAGTTTATAACATTTTTTCGCGAAAACTATAAGTCATGGAGGGGTGGAATCTTCTGCATTGTTCCTAGATTACATATGGTACATTTAAAATTCCAAGTTCAAGATCTTTTGTCTCTGACCTTAACCCTTGTGAACCGATAAACATGAAAACTGTTACGTATGGCTGATAAAGTATAATGAGGAAAAAAATCCAGAATCTCGAGTCGGAAGCCCGAATGATTCTTTAAATGTTACTTTTGAAAACTATACATGCGATCTTCAGCAGTATTCACTTGTGTCATAGCATAGGGTACAGTAGCATTTATGGAATATCAATTGCAGATGATCACACGACAATTTTATCATTTATTGTTCATGTGACAAGTTCTATGTTTTAGTTCAGCTTAAACAGTAGAAATAATAAAACAGTGGGTATTGTAGAAGGTGTATACCTATAAAGTAAATAATGTCGTTATACATAATTATATTATATACAACAATCTTATAATTGTCTTATTTGCAGTTGTTTTAGGAACGGAACATGGTATTCCAGAATAGTGTCATACGATTACTTGAGGTCAATGCAAAAAAGCATTAAAAGGTAAGAACAATATTTCATGAAAGGATATGGGGTAAATGAACACGAGACCATAACACATATGTTTACTCCAACTGCAATAATTTTAATGAGTTGTATGGTTATTTCGGAAAATTTATTCCTCATCCGCAGCACTAGAACCTAAACATAGGAAATTCATTGTTGCAAAAAATGTTAAAAATGCATAAAACCAATCGAAATCCGAATAATCAACTATATCAAATATAGCTAAGGACAAAACTACGATGGGGGAGTTAAACCTTAGGTTTAAGAATTTACATTAATTTAGATAATAGTAATTGAACAATGTGTATACATGAGGTATATATAATCTCATGTAGAAGTACACCATATTTAAGTCAATTTTTTACACGGGGAATTGTTTTACCAACTCCACACTGCATTAAAAAAGACAAATTCCTTATTAAATATTTTATAAAAGGATATAGAGTAAATGATCACGACACCATAACACATAATTTTTATTTTTGTTTACTCCGACTGCAATAATTTTAATGAGTTGTATGGCCAATTGGGAAATGTATTGCTCATCAGCAGCACTAGAACCCAAACATAGGAAATCAATTATTGCAAATGCATAAAAATCGAAAGAAATTCGAATAATCAATTATATCAAATATAGCTAAGGACAAAACTAAGACGGGGGAGTTAAACCTTAATGTCACAGCAACAAATTAAAATTAGCAAATGCGTTAAAGCAATTATTTAGATGTTGTTCATGAGAGGTTACTCCATGAAACACGTGTACAGCATAAAGAAATTTACCGTTTTTTTAACGCAACTTCGGTATCTTTTGTATTAAGACATGGTGCTGATATCTGCCCATACATGATTTTTTTCTGTTTATAGTGGGGCAAAATACAGATTTTAATCAGAAATGAAAGTTTGTGTATGAGAATCATTTTAACAAGAAAAAAACACAAATTAAAATTTTCACTGCAAAAATCGTGGGAAAAAAAACGAAAAAAAAAAAAAAACGTGTAAAACTGTGTATTTACTCTCCGCATATGGAAATTTCGACAATGTCTCTTCAGTGCAGATCAAAATCATTCAATTGTTTGATGATTGGAAACATGGAAACATTAGCTACACCATGTAAGCACTCTATAGCATGTGCTTTCAAAGTTATAACATATTGCGATTTTCGAGTTACTGGTTCAAACCCAGTGTGAAAGAAGTGTTAAAAAATTTGGTAATGCAAATAATGAATTGATATGAAGTAAATCTACAAATACATGACAACACCAAGGAAAGAAAAAACGCTTTTGTTGTTGTTCTTCATCGTGAAGTCACAATGGGTAAATTCAAAACGGGTCTTTATGCATGAAAAAGAAGATATAGGAAAAACATATGAATTCATTCGATTCCATGGATACCAATTTTTTTGTTTTTGTTTTCGGGGGGGGGGGAAGAAGGAATACATGTTACAAAACACAACTTTAAACATTCTAAATATGGCTTCAGTATTGTCAAAACATCACAAATCAAAACTTATTGCAAATATGGTATCACCTGCAGGTGATATTAAACAGTTCCTAGAATGTGTTGATATTATGTGATTAGAATAATCTGAAATATGATAACTTTGAATTACGAATGATATTTGTATTTATTGCATTATTATCTTTTCTTTCTTATTAGAAGTTTATTGTAATTATAAAGGATTCATTAAACATATCCTAAACGAAACAAAATTTAGATGTTTGTTTTCCATGCTCATTACTTAGAAATCACAACTTTAATTAACGTAGTGCAAAAAAAAAAGAAAGAAATTGTCAGGAGGACGTTGATTTTGGTGGAGAGGGGAGAAAAAAAACCGAAAAATTCTTAAATGTTTCGACCCGAAAACCGATTCTATTTTGAACCTTACAATATCGAAATTTTTGTTTTTGTTACCACTGGGTCGATGCCACTGCTGGTGGACTGTAAGTCCCCGAGGGTATTCGCCATCCAAGTAGTCAGTACTTCGGTGCTGACCCGAAAGCCGACTCTATTTTGAACCTTACAATATCGAAATTTTTGTAAATTCTGTTTAAAACTAAGAAGTATCTCCCTCATGCAAAGCTCTGTCCTTAGCTGATTTTGGTTTTACATTTAGATCATATTGGTTATTTGTTCTCTATCAGTTTTTTAAATACCTTTGAGGTGATGGTCTTTCAAACGTTTAGATTTTATCTGCTCTGAAGAGACATAAGTTGTCGAAATGCGCATATGTAGAAAATAAATTCACAGTAACTTCGGTATTTAGTTATTTGTTACCATTAGGTCGATGCCACTGCTTTTGGACTGTTAGTCCCCGAGGGTATTCACCAGTACAGTAGTCAGTACTTCGGTGCTGACCCGAAAGCCGATTCTATTTTGAACCTTACAATATCGGAATTTTTGTAAATTTTGTTGAAAACTAAGGAGTATCTCCCTCATGCAAAGCTCTGTCCTTAACTGATTTTGGTTTTACATTTAGATCAGATTGGTTATTTGTTCTCTATCAGTTTTTAAATACCTTTCAGTTGATGGCCTTCCAAACGTTTAGATTTTATCTGCACTGAAGAGACAAAGGTACTCGAAATGCGCATATGCAGAAAATAAATTCACAGTAACTTTGGTATTTAGTTATTTCTTAACTGTAGCTGTAAACTGATACAAAACTTCACACAAACAAATTACTATCAACTCAGGTGTCCAAGGACAATTTTGAATATCTAGCTTTTTCCCGTTTCAAAAAGAATTTGAAATTTGAAAAAAATACGCCAAATCGTATTTAACACATACAATACAACCCTCATATCAAGTATCATAAAATTCTGAACACTCCCTTCATCTTACGTTTCCATAGCTTTGATTTCCATTCCGAAAACCTTATCCAGGCTGAAATACAGCAAAATTCGAAACACCTGCGCGTTTCATAAAACGGCCTAAGCAAACAATGTGCATGATCTGGTTGTTATCTGTCAATCAATCGTACGCCGATCATATGCATTTTAATTGACATTCACCTATCGAATAAAAGGCGTTAATCTGTAAGTCAATCAATTATCTGTTTTAAAGGGAAATTTCGCAAGAAATAAAAATTGATATTATTTTCCTGTTTAATAAATGGGCACGTATACATGTGTATTATTGTTTTATTCAAATAGATAAGTCCCATGCATCAGATCGATATTTCAGTACATATTCCATTTATATAGAAATATGTCTATTTCATTGTTGAGTTAAGGTGGCTCAATCGTCACATTTTTAATTTGTGTCAGAATTCGGAACTTCTCTGATTTTCTCCATTCAATGGCTTAAAGAATTTTGAATACGGACGCCCACATTTTATTTTATGGAGGTCTCCTATAGATCAAATTAAGACACCTGACGAGTTTTCATAAAATTCTTATTAGAGATATTTCAGATTCTGACGAAACTCGACGTAACCCGACGAAAGAAACCTTTCACGACGTAACACGAAGGGGACCATTAGCTGAAGATATTATCTTATTCATTTCCAATATTATTTTTAGATTACTTAGAAAACTGTTATTAAATACATTTGTTTATGAAGCTTATTAAATCATCATCCTCGCCTTACACATATAATATTAGACATTATTCATATAGAAATAAAATCTTGTAGAGTCTGTTACCGGTCGAGTGCACCCTTTCATTGGTAGCCTGCCAAGTCTGTGAAATAACTACGCATTGTCGGTTAAGAAATATGTTTAACCATTGAGATACGAAAAGATCAACACAGCGAAATCCTGACCAAAGTTTTAAGAATGGAATTGAATAAATCGTAACTGAAACGCCAACTTGAACAAAACAATTTTACTCTGTCGACATAAAACTATTTCTAATAAAACTTGCTTCAATCACGGACCATATAAATACTTTCAAGGCGCACAGTAAAGGACTTTTTTAACGGCATGGCTAAAATGTAAAATGTATCCCTTGAGCGGATTTCGGACGACGGGAGTTTCATTTCTTATGAATTTTGATTGATTGTTTTTTTTTATTTGTGTGTGTGTGTGTTTTCTTTCTTTTTTTTTTTTTTGTTTTTTGTTTTTTTCTTTTTTTTATTTTGACAGAATTCGTTTTAGCTTTTGTTTTGTTTTTGTTTTCTAACATGAATTTTATTGTTCTACAAAATTAATATAAA
>MJUU01010960.1:83463-103891 GCA_002080025.1 Modiolus philippinarum
CCCCCCCCCCCCAAAAAAAAAAAAACAAAAAAACACCCGAAAAAACAAAACAAAAACAAAAACAAAAAAAAAACCAAAAAAACAAAAAAACAAAAAAAACCAAAAACAACAAAATTGCATATAGCCATTTCATACAACGCAGGCCATTTTTTCTAGAATATGCAAAGATTCTTATTTGTTTATACATTTTGAACTTGCATATGTTTGTAGTTTGATTGACCTACAGATATAACGCCCTGTTTAATCGATTTTTTCAGAAGGTGTAAATTGCATACGACGGACGCACGTTTGATTGACAGATTGTGGACATTGTTTGTTTAGGCCGATTATAGAAACGCGCAGGTGTTTCGAATTTTGCTGTATCATTTCTGTATGCAAATACGGTACAATGTTATGCTTCAAATTTTGATATATAAATGATGAAAACATGTACACGTTGCTCTGAGGCACATCCCTTCGTCATTTTTGGAATAATGTATGATCATGTATGTAAACATGAACTGGTGCAGCCGAACAGTTGTACTAGAAACTGGAAATATTTTCTTCATCAGATATTGACAACACAACATTTAAAATGCCGGTATTCTCCTATATCATTGTGTTTATTTACTACATTCCAATAGTTAACACGAAATAACGGTAGTAGAATACCAAAGGAACAAACGAGTGAAATTTACAAACATCGAAGTCCAAAGACAGATTTTGTCTAATTCGCATTTCCTCAATATCCCTTCATTATTAATTTTAGATCATGGTAGTTTGTCTCTCCTGCAGTGGGGAGTCCGTAAAAAGATTCCCCGTGAGAGAGATGTATTCTCTATATACATTTCAGTTATGTATGCACTATCATACTTTAAAATTTTGGCTTTTCAATTTTTTTCGAAATTTAAAATTGTTTTTCTGACCACCTGTTTATTGTGCCCACATCGTCTCTTAATTTTATTATGCCAAGTTTTCTTACAATGGACTCGATGATTTGTTTGACTGTTATGATCTTCTACTAGTTGTTTTGTGGGGAAATGGATGACAGCGATTGTGAGAACACTTTGCCAGTTAAGTGTATGTTTGTTGGCGATCCATGGATCAAAGGAAAAAAGACATGGATGTAGCGTTGCTCAGAAATTAGCAATGAATTCCGCTTAAACCGGTGCTAGAGGCCGTCTTGAACTTGCTATGAGGCATGAGTATGCTCATTGTTGAAGGCTTCATGGTGACTTCAAGATGAAGGACAACAATAAAAACGTTGTTCCATTGCTTGTTTTTACCGTGTATTAATGGAGATTTTGTCTCATTTGCATTTACTCCATATCCCTTCATTGTTAATGGCAAAAACGAGGACACAGATAACAATGACTTTAAACACAGAAAATAATGACGTTAGACAAATATAAAGCACAATAACAGTGCCGAACTGCTGTTTTTGTTTCAAATAACAACACCGTTGCTAGGTAACGTTAATTACGCGTGATGTGTTATTACTTGGCGCTCGACCAGTGGAAATCCTGTAAAAGCGATACAACAAGTCATATCTAACTCAAGCTTCAAAGTCTCGTTGTGTACATTGTACCACAAATCATTATCCGTGCAAGGAATAGATGATAATCGTGCATCATAAGAGAATCTTAAATATTGAATCTTAAGAATATGTTATGTATTTCAGATTACAAATGTCGGTTTTACAAGCGATTGGCTATTGTATATCGATGTCTCCAATGTTTCTTGCTAATTTAAAATCAATGTAAGTAGATTTAATTCCAGATTTTCAATTAAATCAAAGATATTCAGATCATTTGTGAACAATAGGCTGAAGACTGAAAGATACCAAAATCAACAAAAGACTTCATTTTTAGATGTAAATCATCATTTTGAGATAATTTTTCCTCCAATTGGAAAGTGCCCCTACAGAAGTTCTCACGTTAATTCATAGCCTTTAGATTCGAGTCTGAAATACTTAAGCACAATTAATGATTGGTTTGTCTATAGCAATTGTTACTTTGTAATGCTAAATTGAACGAATTGAACCATGGCAATCGTTCTTCATTATCAAGTAAAGTAAGTGAGGATCGGACCGTCAGCAACATCGGAAAAGCAAAGAAACAAAGACATTACGCGAGCACGACACAATTTTGCCCATACAAATATATAGGCAAGCGAATACCGAATTCAAAATGGAGAGGAGAGAAAATAAATAAAATAAAATAAAAAGGGGAATTCATATTGAATACAAACTGTCCCGATATTCTTTTGTTCTATACGTTTGTCTTTTGTCTTTTCAGCAATTGTAGGTGTTTTCTGTTATCCATTTTTTACACAACCTTGCAAAGACAAACAAAAAAGAAAAAAAAAAGAAAAAAAAGAAGAATGATCAAAAACAAATTGAACAAGAACGCCAAAAATATATAAAGCACTATACATAAGCTAGGGGGATCATCGGGAGCTTTACAAGGTTAGCATGATTTGTTTCACGTGTGATACCCGTGCCATTAATGTGACAAACATGTTTTATATATTGCTTCGGAACCTACAAGTCATCAATGATTTGCCTTTTTTTCAAATGATAATTGCTACTACTGAAATTCTTTATATCTCATGTTATTGTATTTAAGGTAGATGGGTACTCCAAATTTTTTTCCATAGATTTTTAAAATTTTTACAGGAAAGTTTCCTTATTATATAAGCATTGAAATAAAACAATAATTGCTTGTTATTGAAATAACTGATATCAAAATAAGCAAATATTTCTAATGAATATATAGGGAAAAACAGGAATATTGTTGAATTATTTAAGACTATTCCATAGATTTCTTTCTACTTTACTCATGTGTTTGCCCTTTGAACACACTTTCAAAAAATATAAAGAAAAATGGGAGTCACCGATTTTGTTTTCCATGTAATTTGTAAAATGTGAATTTTCATAGTGATATCTATGTTAAATTTTTTTATCAGATTATCTCCCTTTTTCAAAAAACGTCTTCCAATCTATTTAATTATCAAGTTACCATACCTCTTTTAATTAGATAAAGACATGTGAAATCAAGTCCATGTATGTCCTTTGCATTTTGTATTATGGATGTAATATTGATTGATTCATTACAAATAAAAATATTTGCATATTTAAAAATCAGATAATACCATAACAACATAAATAACAAATTCAAAATGGCGGAAGACCACCGATCTACCTTAAATATAATATCTCCCTATTTAAATATGATAATTGGAGTATCTCCGTCTTGCATAGCTCTGTCATTAACTGATTTTGGATTTTTCTATTTAGATCTTATTCATAATTTGTTCTCTAGTACTCTTTCCACATATTTCGGAATATGGATTTTGATTTTATCTATACTGAAAAGACATTAGTTGTTGAAAAGCGCACATGCAGAATCCAAATTAACAATAACTTCGGTATAATGTTATTCAATATACAATTATGGCCCGATGTTAATGGAAACATCCAGATTTGTCAACCCGAGGAGGGAGTTGTTTCCCGAGGGCTCTGCCTGAGGAAAACCACCCTTCCAAGTTATTTTGAAGTCACATGATTGCATTCATCCAAGTAAATCTTCTCTTACTTAGTAAAATATGATAATACAATTTGTCTGAGATCTGAATCGCAATGTGCAAAGAGTTTCATATTATCATGTTTTTAAATAAAATCTTAAAAAAAACGGCAGTAGAATACCGAAGGAACAAGGAAAGTGATGATCACAAAAATCGAAGTGAAAGGACGTGGCATATAGGTCAACAGAAAAAAAATATAGACAAAACAAGGACGTAAGACAGCCACAAGTCACTGAAATAAACAGACGAAATTCACAACTAAAGGCACTCATAGTATAAATTCCCATAAAAACAGGGAGTGATATCAGGTGCCCCAAAAGAGTAAGCATTTCCTGCTTCACTAATGGCATCCGTGACACTATCACATCAATCTAGGGTTGAGTCAAAACCCGCTATTTCAAATCTGTGAAGACGTGAAATCTAGCTGAAAATGTCCGTTGTCATTCCGGACACAGACACATCGCGTCATCTAAACTAAACCTCATATGTAGAGGGGAAATTATGATAGTTTGGTTGATAAATTGACCATCAAATTAGATGTAAACATGTATGTATTTTGCGCATATACATTTGTGCGAACTGTATTTAATTGAAGTTTAAGGAGAGCGAATACATGGCTCCAGAGGTGTGGTTCGGGACTGGGCTCCGTTTGTAGCATGTTAAAAATATAAAACACAGTATGAAAATGTATATCTGAGTGATTGTTACGAAAGTTTTGGATGTTCCTAGTTTGTTACCCTGTTTTTTTTCCTGTCACTGTACTAAATATGAATTGCGATCAAACATTTCTCAGGCTATCCTCTTCGTTTTTAAAAAAAGTTGCCATAACACAGATCTCTTATGATAAAAAAAAAGATATTTTATGACTTATAGGTCCGCAGGTTTGTCCCTTTCATTGCAGAAAAGCCCATGGTGGTATTATTTCTTCTGACATGGCACTCAATTACAGCGACCACTTGATTGAACACCTCCAAGAAATGTAAATATGCTTAGTTAAGACCTTGCTTGTACTTATACCTTTAGACCTATAATTGATTGATTTGTTCGCAAATAATAAGTAAATATCATTTTCCTGTGGTTGGCATCAACTTAAAGGACGTAACATGCAATCAAATCGAAACTCATACTCAGAAATTTTATTCTTAGTGTTACTTTGAATCCAAGTGTGAAGGCTATAAGCAACAATGCTAGTGAATGTAATTGTATGTGAAGGACGTGCATGCGTGTGTGTATGTGTGTGTGGGGGGGGGGTCCACCAAGCATCACTGTTCTAATCATTTCGGTAGGGATTATAATGTTATTTCATTTTTATTATTTGAAACTGTTTCCTTCCACTTTTTTGGAAATGACCATCCAAGTATCATTTTCAATAAGCTTGCTTATAACTGGACTAGTAAATTGTGGGAAGATCTTTGATTTTGTTTCCCTCGGGTCAAGAATGACTGTCGGACATCTTGGATGAAGTACGCACCTGCCCGATAAGTTTAAAAAGGCTACTACAAAAAGACTATTGTGACCAAGTTTGGTTCCAATATGCCCAGTGGTATCAGCAAAGAAGATCTTTGAATCAAAAGTTTACGACGGACGCCAAGTGATGGCAAAAGCTAAGTCTGACATAGACATGTAAGCTAAAATGTAAGCTTTGACGTGTTTTTCATTTTCTCATGACATTTTTACAAGAATGTAGGTATAATTTGAAATAAAATGCATTGCATGTAAAATTTCAATTTTGCCTCTATAGGCACGTCACTGTAGGAATAACTAAGACAAAGGGTAAAATGAAGAAAAAAATATTGGATAGAAAGCCGTTTATTCATTACCTGTGAAAAACTATTCAAATGACGTTTATATTCGAGTAACATTCAAACATAACTAATAAAAATATGAAGAAAAGTAAACACGAAAACAATATTTTCGTTTGTTTGTCCAGTGGGGGTACTCTATTGATAGATGAAAGCAGGAAACTTATAATTAAAAGCATCAGTCCACTTTGAAAAAACAACTGTTAGTTTATCTGACGCTGTAATTGACTCTGAACTTCGAAGAAGAGCAAGGTCTGGATATGGTGTAGATATGGAGGTGCTTGAAGCAATAGGTACTCTTGACTTGTGTTTTTCCAACCTTATTTGGAAAGTTCCGTCTGAACTTCGGGTAGAACATCCTGTTTTGGTGCTTTTATTTTTTCCCGATCTGCAAATTAATCCATTATTGACTCGACGTACTACGAACCGAAATTCCGTGTTGAAAATGCGACAGCGTTAGTGGTCTGAACAGGGCTGCACAAATTTTAATTAAAGTTAAATGACAAATTAAATTCATATTGCAAATATGACCACCAAAAATATACTATAAATGTTAATTGCTATAGACAAGGGCACCTAAAAAAAAAAAAAAAAAAAAAAAAAAAAAAAGAAAAATGCCACATTTAGGTGCGTGACTACTCAAGCCTGCCGTAGCTAAGTCCCTGAAGTCGGTTTTTAGAATATACAGGGTTGTTTCTCTCTATGACGTCATATCAGGGTTGTTCAGCGGGAAACAATAGGGTTGTTTTTGCAGTGAACGGTCCGATACCTAACAGTGATAATAATCTTATTTCTATTTTCAATGATAACACCAGGCACACTGACGATATCCTTACGACTGACAATCCCCAGTCTTTAGATTATGTACATTATTTACCCACAATAACTGAAATTAAATATAGCTAACAATGATTCAAAGTACTGCCCTTTTCTGGATCTAACTATCATTGACGCTGGAAAAATAAAAACTAAAATATATGATAAAAGGGATGATTTTGATTTCACTAAATAATAACAAATTTCCCTCTTCTTGACGGCGACATCCCTCAAGATCCATCATACGGGGTCTACATTTCTCAACTAGTACGATTCGTACGTGTTTGTTCTACTCTTTACGATACCTTACTATCACAGCTAAACTTTTACAACAGGGTTACAGATTTCATAAATTGTTGAAAACCTTTAAGAAGTTTTATAACAGATATGAATATTTAATATCTAAATATGACGTTACATTGTACTCGCAAACACCTTATTACTAAGGGCATTTCTAATCCTCGTTTGTGCGGTAATGTTGTTAAAAAATGCAAGAAACTGATTAAAAATCCAGAAAAGCTTGGACGTAACTTGCATTCTTTACGTACTAGGGTATATAGACAAGATACTCTGCTTGCAGCCGTTAAATTAGCTTTGAGATCTAGTAAACTGAAAATTTTAAATACATACTAGCCCCTCACAGATACTGCCGATATCTACTGAAATATAAAATGATTCTTGACCAAATCCCGCGGGAAACTTTGAGTTTGATTTTTCTTCCGTAGTGCGACAGTGTTTTACCAGCAGACTAGGCTCCTTGAACTAGCCGGCAGTTAAGAGGCTGGCACCCCTTGACCCATCTTTCAAAATTACGTATTGTCATACATGTATTCTCTCCTTTCCATATTGTGGTCATAGAGTTAGTAGTCTACCTGTATAGGGTTTTATTCGTATGTTAACTTAACTATAGGGAAACGGGACGGATAAAAGGGAGGTTTGGGTACCAATAAACCGGTTTAACCCTACCGCTGGCCTTTGCTAGTGCCGGTACCACGTTTGTCTTTTGTTTATTTTCTGTTTTTCCTGTGTAGTTTCCTGGCAGATTGTGGCATGTTATTATAATTTTCAGCCATTGTGGGTGTTTCCTGTTGTTTCTTTTATTTTACCCCCGCTTTGAAAAAGCGGCGGGTATATAGTGATGTTGGTGTCCGTCCGTCCGTCACACATTTTTGGTCACAGTTTTCTCAGCTTTTATATGTTGGAATGATTTCATATTTAGTAAGAAGCTTGATTATGATGAGTTGTAACGTGTAAGCTATTTTTGGGTCTGTAGTGTTGCTACTTCCTGTTTGCCTATATCTTGAAGTTTTACTATAACACACTCTGGATGAGAAATTTTCGTCACAGTTTACTTGACTTGTATATGTTGGAATGATTTAATATTTGGTCAGAAGCTTAATTATGATGAGTTGTAGCGTGTAAGCTATCTTTGGGTCTGTCGTGTTGCTACTTCCTGTTTGCCGATATGTTGAAGTTTTACTAAAACACACTATGGATGTGAAATTTTCGTCATAGTTTTCTCAGCTTGTATATTTTGGAATGATTTCATATTTGGTCAGAAGCTTGATTATGAAGATTTGTCACGTGTAAGCTATTTTTGGGTCTGCTATGTTGCAACTTCCTGTTTGCCGAAATGTTGGATTTACTATAACAGACTATGGATGAGAAATTTTCGTCACAGTTTTCTCAGCTTGTATACGTTGGAATGATTTCATATTTGGTCAGAAGCTTGATTATGATAAGTTGTAATATGTAAGCTATTTTGGGGTCTGCCCTATTGCTACTATGTTGAAGTTTTACTATAAGACACTATGGATGAGAAATGTTTGTCACAGTTAACTTGAATTGTATGGGTGGGGCTGATTTCAAATTTTGTCTGGAGCTTTATAATAATGAGTTTTAACGTGTTAGCTATTTTGAGGTCTGCCGTATTACCACTTCCTGTTTGCCAATATTTTAAAGTTTTACTATTACCCTTAATGGAAGAGAATTTTTTGTCACAGGTTATTTGGCTTCTATTTGTGGTAATTATTTCAAATTTGGACTAGAGCTTTATAATGTTGAGTTGTAATGTGTAAGCCGTTTACAGGTCTGTTGTGCATGCACTACTGTGTGCCGATTCTTTGATGTTTTACTTAACTAATGCTGTATTACCACTTCCTGTTTTCTTGGCTTGTATGAATTGGGACGATTTCAAATATGGTCTGACAATTGTATTGTATTACACTTTGGAAGCGGGGGTATTTATTTGTGGCCCAGCGGAACACAGTACTTCTAGTTTCATTTGTATTTTGAAAACTCACTATTGAATTTCTGAATATCCACAGTAACTGGCCTATGAAACGATATTTCTGTTTAAGGGAGTATCAGCTGCAGTTTTCAGAAGCATCTAGGATATCGGGGTCTATCCATTCAAACAGAATTTAAAATTTTGACCATGGATTATATTTTATTTAACTGAAGATTCTTAGACTTGTTTATCATTACACTACTCATCCTTGTGGTATTCTGTTTACCACATCAAAGGGATACTATTTTTTCAAAACATATAAAAGAAATCTTTTTAATGCATAGAGCATGGACTTGCTGCACACAGTTTGTCAGCGATGGCTTAAAACATTTTGTTATATCCAATAAAATTTGTCATAAAAAATACCAGAACTCGTTATAATGAACTCAAAAATATTTTTGATAGGTCCTTTATTGGCTATCGTACTTTTCCAATTCAAATTGACATTTTTTTAATATTTTTGTCGCACTACAAGTTTCACTTCATTTGTAAATACATATTAATATTATTAAAGCTGGAAATTTTTATTCAAATGTTTTGATTATAAATTTTTACAGTGCCTTGGACAAGAATAATATCACCATAATATATAACTACTGGTTCAGTGGATATAAACGTTTACAGTCTTTGTAAGTGTTGCTTAATTATATTTTATATATTTTAAAACATTCATATAGATAAAGTTACAAAGAAGTAATATCAAGGTAATAAAATAAATATTTCTATTTATTGTATAGCAACATAAGATTTCCCTAAGAAACCAACCAAAAGTAAGCCTGCAATAAATTTTCATATTGCACTAGTGCATATGACTTAATTTTCATGAAGTCATTGACAAAAAAAATCCTTCATTGACAGACATTTTAACTTTGCTATACAATAAAAGGGCTATTGCATGAATATTGGGAATGTCATCCCTCGTAGAATTTATATTTCAGTCGCAAGGTTGTGCAATATAACATTCTACTCGGGATAATATTCCCCAATATTCATGCATATTATTAGAACATCTTTCATATATCATTTAAGCAAAAACATCAATAGGTCAGTGTGCCTTTTTTGAGATATAAGATAATCCAGTTTCGTCTTGAAACAAAAGTAAGGTCAGTATGCCCGTTTTTGATATATAAAATAATAAAATTTTGTCTTGAAACCCAAGTAAGGCCAGTGTGTCTGTTTTTGAGATATTAGATAATAAAATTTTGTCTGGAAACCAAAGTAAGGTCAGTGTGCCTGTTTTCGAGATATTAGATAATAAAATTTTGTCTGGAAACCAAAGTAAGGTCAGTGTGCCAGTTTTTCAGATATTAGAAAATATAATTTTGTCTGGAAACCAAAGTAAAGTCAGTGTGGCTGTTTTTGAGATATAAGATAATAAAATTTTGTCTGGAAACGAAATTAAGGTCAGTGTGCCTGCTTTTTTAGACATAAGATAATAAAATTTTGTCTGGAAACCAAAGTAAGATCAGTGTGTCTGTTTTTGAGATATTAGATAATAAATTTTGTCTGCAAACCAAAGTAAGGTTAGTGTGGCTGTTTTTTAGATAAAAGATAATAAAATTTTGTCTTGAGACCAAAGTAATGTCAGTTTACCTGTTTTTGAGGTATAAGATAATAAAATGTTGTCTTGAAACCAAAGGGTGGTCAGTGTGCCTGTTTTTGAGATATAAGACAATAAAATAATGTCTTGAAACCAAAATAAGGTCAGCATTGCTCTTTGTGAGATATGAGATAGTGAAATGTTGTCTGGAAACTAAAGTAAGGTCAGTGTGGCTGTTTGGTATATAAAAGATAATAAAATTTTGTTTTGAAATCAAAGTAAGGTGAGTGTGCCTGCTTTTGAGATATTAGATAATAAATTTTGTCTTGAAACCAAAGTTAGGTCAGTGTGCCTGTTTTGAGATATAAGATAAGAAAATTTTGTCTTGAAACCAAAGTAAGATCAGTGTGTCTGTTTTTGAGATATAAGATAATAAAATTTTGTCTTGAAACAAAAGTAAGGCCAGTGTGCCTGTTTTTGAGATACAAGATAATAATTTTTTTCTTGAAATCAAAGTAAGTTCAGTGTGCCTGTTTTTGAGATATAAGATAATAAAATGTTGTCTTGAAACCAAAGTATGGTCAGTTTGCTTGTTTTTGAGATATAAAATAATGAAATTTTGTCTTGAAACTAAAGTAAGGTCAGTGTGCCTGTTTTTGAGATATAAGATTATAAAATATTTTCTTGAAACCAAAGTAAGGTCAGTTTGCCTGTTTTTGAGATATAAGATAATAAAATGTTGTCTTGACACCAAAATTCTATATACTTTTCTTCATTTTGTATAAATGCAATATATCTTCAAAATGCAATGAGGGTATTTAAAGAATCGTATTAAATTTTATCAAAAGTGTATTAAAGAAATATGCAATTATATTTGAAAAGAAGCATGTGGGTCAGGGTTTTAAATGATTAATGCATCATCGCGGCTAAAATAAGTTAATACATAGGTCAGAGAAAGTTTCAAAAACATGCGGAGGGTAAATCTTCTAATTATTTCAACAAGTGTAATCTGAAATGCCCCAAACATATATATTTCATTGCATTTATACATTACAACGCATTTTAATTGTCCTAAGTCGCACCCTTATTTTTGACAAGTTTAGAAATTAAATTTTCATTATTGATTTTTTTTCAAAAACATTGAACAATCGTTTTTGTCTTAAATCAAACCATCGAAAGTATAAAACCAAAGAAATAAAGCACAATACAATATACATCAAAGTCCAGAGACAGTGTTAAATTGAGAACACCATACGGAAGAAAAAAAACACAATTGACTCACAAAACATTAACACCAAAAATACAACACTCAAAACTAAAACACTTACAATGTGAACTAAAAAAATAATAAAAGAGTAACAACAGGTGCTCGGGAAGGGCGAGGTTGTTCTGACCTATATACAGCACTCGTCACACCATCAGCGGGTCAATCCAGGGTAAAGTTATAATCGGTAATGTCAAATCCGGGAAGACGCAAATCAAGCTAAAAATGTCTGTTCTCATTAAAGTGAAAAGACATTCCATATATAACTATGATGTCGTGGTGGCAACCGTTGAATTTCTGAAATGACATATCCATAAAGTAGTAGTTTCATTTATAGTGTTTTTCTCTTTTCACAAAGTTACTGTATTAACTGAAAGCCCTACAGTACAATCAAATTATCGTGAAATATGAACACCATACGCTGGGGATGTATGTTGCTCCTAAGAAAGGAAATGCTCATTATCGGGAAATCAAAATCATTACGTTTGCCCTATAGTCTATGTGGCATCGGCCTTTGGGATCCTATAGCCCTATGACATCGGCCATTGCCATTGAGTCGATGTCACTACTGGTGGACCAGAGGTCCCCGAGGGTATTCACCAGCCCAATGGTCAGACTTGTCTGACTTGAAAACTTGACCTTGCGTGTTATAGAAATTTACTGCTACATCAAAATTTTAACCGCTTAAAAAATTGAGGCCTTATTCTGTGTATGGCACTCGGTAGATGTCCTTATTAATTGATTTGGCTTTTTATTTCGATTGTTTTGGTAGAGAGTACTTCTTTGGAGAAAACTGTTGGATTATGGTTTTCCATATTATTTGATTTTAATGCTGCTGACGAGAGGTTACTCTTTGAAACACGTGTACAGCATAACGAAATTTACTGTATTTATATATATGCAACTTCTAAATATTTGCGTTTCAGACGTCCCTTTTCATCAATTAAAGTATAAATCAGAGTGGGGTGTGATGGTGGTCTTCTTGGTTTAAAGCTCGATTGGATAGTTCAGATGTTAATATTCTTGGATAAGTAAGAAAAAGTGGACCGTCTATATATCTGGAGCTGAAATTAAATTACTTGGCTAGTTGGTTTGTTTCTTTTGTATTAGTCTTTGTAAAATCTTTGCTTTATACGAATAAAAGAAAAGGACAGCCAAGTTTGGTGAACAGTTTGTTCGCATAAGAATCCTTCTGTTTGTTGAAAAAATTCCGACTCCACGAAAATGGTGTCGATTCGAACTTCAAGCATCTTTATAACGTAATTTTCTGAAATCACTGTGCTTCCTTGTTTACTGTGTATGATTGTTAACAAAATATGTTCTTTACATAAGACTAAAACGAATACCTGCATTATCCGATTTTAGTGCAGATGCATTGATGTATTATTTTGGAAATTATTGATTTGGATTTATTATGGGAAAGGGGTGAAAGTATGTCTAAAAAGTAGAAAAAAGGTGAAGTTTGAATGTAGGCTGTTTTAGGAATCATGTTCAAAGAGACGTTGGGAATTGTCAAGAATTATTACTATTTTTTTGCATTTCATATCTATATATATTTTTTTCTTCAGTTAGTTTTTGTCCCTTTGTTATTTTTTTAATGAACATTTCAAGTAATATTATTCGGGAAATTTGATCCCATTATGACTGTATTTTATATATAATGAGTTATGGGTTATAAAATAAAGCCGATAATCCAAAAATGTGAATATAAGTATAATTTATATCTGAAATGATACGGTAATTCTTGTGTTTTTGAATCTTCCCTCTGTTTTTTAGAAAAACTCATGCATTTCTTACTTGCCTCATCTAGAAGAAGGCAACAGTAATTTTGAATGAAAAATACTTTGGTTCTTTTGGTGACATCAAGACGTTGAACAAAAATTAAACCGTTGTTCCATTGCTGGTTGTGCCATGTACTTGTATAGACTTTGCTTGGATGTGCATTTACTCCATATCACATTTTTTCATTACTCAATGTAACAATACAATAATCAAGTGTTTCACCTTTTGTCGTAAAGATCATAGTGCACTTTTGTTTGTTTGTGTCTTTACACGTACTTGTTGTTTGCACACCTTCATATAATTTTGATGTCAACGAAAGGACTACAAGTAATGTTGTTATGAGTTATTTCATGACGTTCCATTGTAACAATTATAACAATCGTCTGTTTGGCTAAATGTTAGAATTAATGCATAATGATGTATCGCTAACGTGATAAAAATTATTGTGAAGTATTTTTTATTTCTCTAATTTCTATCCAATTTTCACACTTCCTGGACGATGTGGAAACATTTGTTCTCCTCTCTAGAGAGGAGAACAAGTTGCGTGACATTTCCCGCCAAATTTTTTCGGAATACAATTCGTCGGTGTTTTTCGCCTAGTCATTAGAGAAACAGTTTCCACAACTTAAACACGTTAATTATGAAATTTCTCACATCTCGTTAAATAAATTTTCAAATGTTTAAAAGCTCGGCAAGCCTCGTCTTCAAACATCAAACATTTGCAAAATTTATTTAACTCGATGTGAGAAATTTCATAATCAACTAGTTCTTGTTGTGGAAATTATATTTTCATCAAATTTAATTTTTATTGGTGTATTGTGGACTATTTGACGAGCGCAAATATGAATTTTTTAGATTGAATTTGGGTCCTACACAATTGCATTGCATGTGCTAGATACATTATTGTCTGTCTCGAAGATTTCTCAGTACAATTTTAGCTCACCTGGCCTGAAAGGCCATGTGAGCTTTTGCCATCACTATGCGTCCGTTGTCCGTCCGTCTGTCTGTCAACAATTTCAAAAATCTTCTCCTCTGAAACCGCTGAGCCAAATGTAACCAAACTTGGCCTGAATCATCACCAGAGTATGGCTTCTCAAAATTGTGTTCAATTAGGCGGAAGGTCAAACAAAATGGCCGCCGTTGCTAAAAATAGAACATAGAGGTAAATTGCAGTTTTTGGCCTATAATTTGAAAACCGTTACAGATATAAAAAATCTGACATGGTGTAAAAGTGATCAGCATAGCAAGATCTACCTGCCCTGCAATTTTGAAGAAAATCCGAAAACTCGTCTTGGAGTTATTGCCCTTTTTGCAAAATTTTCAAAATTTTTGCATTTTTTATTTTTTATTTCAAAAAGTGTAACAGATAGAGGTCAACTGTATATTGCAAAAATGTTCAGCATATCAAGATCTACCAACCTATAAATTTAGATGAAAATCCAAAAACCCTTGTATGAGTTATTGCCCTTTTTTCATGGAATTTTCAAAATTTTCATATTTTTCGTCTTTTATTTCCAAAACTATAGCAGATGATGGTAAAGTGTAAATTTATAAAATGTTTGCCATGCTGTGTGGATTTCAAAACTGGTATTTAAAATTGCTTGTTGAGAGCCATTTTCAAAATGGCCGCCAAAAAAAGGCGGAAAATGCAACATCGTTCTATTTCAATGAAATTTGGTTTCCAAATAGATATTGATGAAGCGACTTCAAAACCGGTGTTGAAAAGTGTTCTTCGACCGCCATTTTCAAAATGGCTGCCAAAAAAGGCGGGAAAATTCAACATTGTCCGATTTCAATGAAATTTGGTATCCAAGTGGGAATAGATGTAACTACTTCAATTGTTTGTTGACTGATATTTTCAAATGGCTGCCAAAAAGGCGGGAAAATTCAACATTGTCCGATTTCAATGAAATTTGGTTTCCAAACTTCAAAACTGATCTTGAAAAATTGTTCATTGACCGCCATTTACAAAATGTCTCGACTTCAAAACTGGTGTTGAAGGTGGTCCTTAGCTAGAATGTTTTTTGTCAAAAAAGCCCAACAAAGAAATGTAGGAAAACATTATCAGACTTTAAATACAGTTCAAGATGTGTGATTTTTGACGAGCTATCAAAGTTTGAGAGACTGAAGATCAACTGTATAACTTACAATGTTAGCTTGATTGTGGCAACTGAAAGCCAGGTGAGCGATACAGGCTCCTGGAAGCCTCTGGTTAAATCTATATTTCAATATAGATCACTGACTTACAACAAAATAACTGTCATCGAGAAATGCTCATTGCCAGTCAGAGGTACAGTCATTAATTTGTAAGTAAATCGAAGAATGTAAAGTCGCATGATGGCTATAGGTTGACCGTTAATCCTGTAATCTAAGTTGTACTCTATATTGTATGTTTTCCATGGTGTCGAATTGTTTTGACCTGTATTACATTCAAGCCTTTGCTTTGTTTACAAAACAAAAAGGGATAATATTGACCCTTGTTATGATTAACATCAACCTTTAGCACAAATTTCAATACCAGAGTTCTAACTAAGATTTAACAAGGAAATGTCACATGTAGTTAGCTGATATCACATGTTGTGAATAACGTATGATAGATGAGATAGATGATGTCTAACGAGGATCTCGAGCAGGTAAAAATAGGCCCTTATCTTGAAATCACGAAGAGAATGGGCCAAAAAGCACTGCCAAAACATAATTCCATTTACACTGTTTTTGCGTCTGTATTACAAAATGTGTTGGTATATTTACTTCTTCATTGTCTTGAATTTGAACATTTACTTCATCACAGCACTTCACTTATAGTTTTGAAATCTATCTCATAAGATCATAAAAAATTCTTTAATAGATATCAGTCTGTTGTGGAAAAAATAAAGTTTCGGTCCAAACTCCAGTTTAAGATTTCTTTTACTTAGTCCTTGGATAATTATTTCTTTTAAATGCCTACGACCTTTCAATAACATGCTGTTGAGTTGCTACCAGACACTACCGCATGCCATGAATGTAAAAAATGGAAAACAGGAAACACCTACAATGGCTGAAAATTATACTTACATGCCACAATCTGCTAGGGAACTACACAGGAAAAACACGAATAAGACAAAAGACAAACGAGGGCATTGATACGAACTCGGGACAGCCAGACTTGGTACCGGCATTAGCAAAAGCCAGCGCAGGAGTTAAACCGGTTTATAGGTACTCAAATTTCCCCTTTATCTTTCCCATTTCCCTATAGTGTAATAGACATACATCTACCGGTTTAACCAAACATTTCTTTTTTAATGCCTATACCAAGCCAGGACCATTGCGGTCGAAAATTTTTCCGGTAATTCCACCTGATTTGTCTGTTTTTGTCATGTAATTCGGCTCTAAAAGTATGTTCGGTAATTTTGTTATTATCTAAATGGCAATGTGGCACCCAATAACACCCAGATTAATCAATACATAAATTTGTTAATCAACCAGTCAATCTATCTGTTGTTGCAGCAAGTAAACGAAATTATCAATTGATGGGCATCTCGTTATGTAGCAGCAATTTGAAATCCGAGGTCAGAATACCATAGATTGTCTGTTGACAAAATCGCTGTACAAACTACAGGCACGGCAATAGCGAATGAACTGTGAAATGTACACGCCATATGCCGGAGAAGTGGGAAATTACTGCTAAAAAACGGCAAGTTCATTATTGGAAAGTCGAAATCATCACGCTTGTCGTAAATTTTTGTTTTCAGACGTGCAGAGTTGTCAATGTAGAGGTATAGGTCCAGGTATGATGGTGATGATGGTGTATCAGTGGTCTCTTTAATTTCGAGTTCATTTGGGTATATAAATTGAAGGTTATCCTTAAATTGAGGATTGTTCAATGAGAGAACATCATCTATATAACGGAAACTGAAATTGAAGGATTGGGCTAGCTTATTGTCTTTTTTCTGAACTAGCCCTTGTATGAACCTGGCTTCATACGAATAAAGAGACAAATCTGCTAAAAGTGGTGCACAATTAGTCCCCATAGGTATTCCTATTGTCTGCTGGAAAACTTGTCCTCCAAATTCTACAAATATGATATCAATCAAGAATTCCAGCATTGCAATGACATCCTCCTCTGCATACTTTTTGTGTGAATCAGTGTGATGTTTAACAAAATATGTCCCATCTTTACCTATCACTAAATCGTTCACCCTTTTTAGTACAAAAAGACTGATGTATTAAATTCTGGAGTACTGACTTTAGCTTAACGTGTGGGAGAGAAGTATAGAGAGTGGAAAAATCAAATGTGTTGACTCTGTTGCAGTGGTTGAGTTCTGTTGAAGATATATATTCTAATAATTCTTTTGAGTTTTTGAGAATCCACATCCGATTCACTCAACTGGTTAATATACTTTATCGCTATGTATCTTGAGGCCATCTTTGACTACAGTAAGTAATGAGGTGAGGAGCTTAGAAAGGGGTTTTGTTGTGCATTTGGCAGACCCACCAATGTATCTCTGTTTGTAAGGGCATTTATGTAATTTAGGTACCCAGTAGATACAAAGCAGGTTGTTGTTCTCTTCACTCAAACTGATACCAAAGGAAGACAATACTGATTTGCGATTGTTTAGTATGTTCTCCCTTGGTATGGTGGAGAGTTTGTATGTGGGGTTTCCATATGAATTGTCAATGCCCATCTCCTTCATTAGGCAGTCAATGTAGTGTCTTTTGCAGATAAATATGATGTTGTTTTGGGCCTTGTCAGCTGGTACGATGACACAATTGTCATAGAGGAAGGACAAGGTTTTTTCGACCTCGGGATCATCGAACATGCTTTTTGAATTGGGGCTTATGGTTGTCTTTATGCGCCTCATTCGAGTTACAATCAATGACTGTATGGACCTGATCCAGTCGGACAGTGTTTCAACCTTTTCTTCCTTTCTCTTAGCCCATTGTTTTGAGTATTCCTCAACTGCGTCCATCAATATTTTAAAGTTATGTTTCCAATATTTGTGTTCGGGTTCACGATATTTTGGACCTTTGGTGAAGAGATCACGTAGTTTCTCATTGCTTACGATGTTGAGGTCCCCTGTAATAGCGTGACCAGCAGGAGCGTACATAAACGGGGAAGAGAGACAAGAGCCATCGGGTGGTTTTGACTTAAAGTCCTCAATTGGAAATCCCGCAATACCCGTTTATGATTGAAGATGTTAGTTGCAATTGGTTTTGTATATGTAAAAGATATAAGAGGAACTGTTTGGTCTTCAAAGTATGGTGGTATCTTGGCGGTAACATGTTTATTATGTTTATAATATTGCCAAGATTGATGGCATCTTAGCCTTTGTTTGTAAATTTGAGTTTTAAGAACGAACGACGCTCTTGTTCATTAGCAGATGTGCTAACACATTGTAACAGGTTTAAATAGTCTGTGATGAGCAATATCTAGGACAATTGCAGTTAATTTGTATTCATGTGACGATGGATCTGTCACGGAAGAGTTAAAAAAGATTTTATATAATGAATGTAATTTTGAATTGGGCAAAGAGTAAATCTTTGTACGTATGTGATGAGTACCTAGGGGGACATTCATATATGGTAGAAGACCAGTTATTGAAATGTCATGCAGATTTGGGGCAGTGTAATATCAATGCCCATGACTGCGTTGACGACGTTGACTTCCATTCAAGTTATTCATCACATTGACAGAGCTACACAATTACCCCGGACTTGACAAATTACCTATACTTTTTATATTACCATAGCAACCATAGAGCATTGCCGTTCCAAGCTCTCTTATCCAGTATTCCTCTCGATGTAAACGGTATGGTGTACTTAAAGTTGAATTGTTTTTGTGGCGATATATTTTCCCAAAGGATTTTTACCTTCATGTTGACGATGGAGTGGTCTGGTTGATTGAAGTGTGTGTAGATATGACGAGTCTTGTTGTCTTTGACTTCGTAGCCATGTCCACACTTTCTTTTATTCAATCTATCCTTGATTTCTCCAATATATATCAAACAACAAAGAGTACACTCTATAGCATACACTAGGTTTCGCGATGTGCAATTCAAGTCGTCATATGTTCTGACAGTGTAAGTTTTACCACTCAAATTGCTGGTAAAAATTGGATTTGTCAACAGCATGTCACAGGTTTTGCAATTTTTGATACGGCATTTAGAAATGGAACCAAAAGAACTGGAATCATCGAAAGATAAAATATCAGACAATTTAACACTCATGGCTAATTTGTGGATTGGTTTCGTGATGTCTGCCAGAACCTGATAGACTTGAAAAAGACGCCTCGGTTGTTGCCTTTATCGGGGAAGAACTATAGAACCTAATGTATCTGATGAATCCGTGTCTGTAAACTCATCAGTTTTGGGGCCTTGTTAACCCGGGCGACGTCCCAGCCGGTATTTGCTTCGTTTTCTTTTGTTTCATGACTACGGAGTGTAGTGACTGGACGGATGATATCCTCGGGGAGGATTCGTCCGCCAGCGGATATATCGGCCCAGTGGTTAAAATACATCTGCAAACAAATATCGAAGCAAGAACGAAGAAAAGGGGAAAGAAAAATTGACAATAAAGGTATATGGAGTAAATTCAAATCAGACAAAGATTCTACAAATACATAACACCAAATTTTGATCCAGAAGAAGGGTGGAAAGAGATTCTTGTTATATAGAACAATTTTACATAGACTCAGAAAATGTTCAGTACTAATGATAGTAATAATGGCATAAAATACGAACAGATTTTCAAATAAAACATTGAAAACATGGATAAATAACAAGAATACTAAAGTTACTGTAAATTTACCTTCTGCATATGTCCATTTCGACAACTAATGTGTCATCAGTGCAGATAAATGAAAACATTGGAAATCAAGAAATCGAAAGTTATAAAAAAAAACTGATGGAGTGTTTGAATGTAAAGCCAAACTCAGCTTTGCATGAGGAAGATGCTCCTTTTAAGTTTTAAACAAAATTTTCAAATTTAGTTATTGCATGTTTCCAAAAATCGGATAAAATGACTCATGAAAAACCGAGAAAAAATCTTAATGTAAAATTACTCCTACATGTATCGACTTTGTATTGAATTTTCACAACTAATTGTTTACAAAAAAGAGTATTATTCAATTAATGGCATATTGGATTTCTGATTGTCTGATTTTTTAGTAATATAAGTTACAACAACTTGGACTGTTGTTCAATTCAACATTTGAAACAATGGGAGGCTTTCTGGAAAAAGGATGTCGTATATGGAGAGTGTAAAATAAATGATGAAATGATCCAGTTTAATGAAAACTTTACAACACAGTGCACAGGTACATATAGTTATGTATCATATGGTGTTTACATGTCTCAACTTGTTCGATTTGCTCGAGTATGTAATAACGTTTG
>MJUU01010960.1:114377-154713 GCA_002080025.1 Modiolus philippinarum
AAAGATAACAGGAAACACCTACAATGGCCGAAAAACACAGTCACATGCCAGGACTGCACAAGTAGACTTTTGTGTGTTGTTTATATTGTTAACTTTAGTTTCAAAGTTTTGATATCTATGCTATTTTTTCTATTCTTTGTGGTTGATGATCTTGTAAACAGGATGTCACGTTTTAGCGTTATAAACAAAGCTGTAAACAGTTTTAATCATCTCTCTTACTGAACGCTAATGTAGTATAAAGGCAAAAAATTATTTGTACCAAGATTCTGATTAATGTTATGAACAAATGTAGAATATTAAATTTGTATGATAGCCTAACATTTATTCAATAGGTAAAATCGCAACACAACAAACTGGAATGAATTCATTAATTACAGAAGGTATGTTGTATAAATAACTAAATGCCGAACTTCCTGTAAATTTAGTTCTTTATACGGCCATTTCGACACCTTATATGCCTCTTTAGTACAGATCAATTCATTCATCCATGTCTTTATTTTATAGAACATATAGAACATATCAAAATGGCGAAATTACTTTCTTGTTTCCGATGATGCCATTGCCCTTTGATAATTCGCTTTGGATTGACGGTTCGGTTCTCACTTACTTTACTCTGAATTTATATTTTCCATACTACCAATTCGACATTTGAATATCTATACTAAAATAGCAATCAAGACCTGCCATACACCTATATTGGATACCACAATTACTCAAAAATCCATATAAGGTGAGATAAGTCGCAGGATCTGCATATTCCATGACAAGTGGGAGAGTATTAAAGAGTGTACAAAATAATACATTCCTTTGTTACATCAAATTGGGTTTTAGCTACTCGCCTTGGAATTGTGACTTGTTTTGAACAATATCCCTTGTCAAATTTAGTTAAAATTCTTCTCTGAAGCATTGAAATGAATTTGAACAAATATTTGTTGAAATGGTCGTTGGCTTTAACAGTTGTGTCAGAGGGTTTAAGTTGCCTCAGATGTCCATCAGCATTTAGTTAGTTTAACCCATTTTAAGATGATCACATCTAAAATCCCAACAAAACTTTCCTTAATCTTTGGAAACACACACGGTGTCGTCCATAGATGAATTGAGTGCCGGTTATTTAACATTTCGAAAAACAAATTGTAAGTGTCAATCTAATACTATATAGTCTAAAACAGTATAAAAAAGATAACAGGAAACACCAACAATGGCCGAAAAACACAGTCACATGCCACAATGTACCAAGGAACTGCACAAGCAGGCTATTGTATTTCGGTTATATTGTTAACTTTTTTTCCTTTCAAAGTATATCAAGTTTTGATATATATGTTTTTTTTCTACTTCTTTGTGGTTGATGACCTTGTGAACAGAATGTCACGTTTTTAGCGTTATGAAAAAAGCGGTTTTTATCATCCCTCTTACTGAACGTCAATGTAGTACAAAGGCAAAAAATTATTTGTACCAACATTCTGATAAATGTTATGAACATATGTAGAATATTAGATTTGTATGATAGCATGGATAGGTTAACATTTCTTCGATAGGTAAAATCGCAACACAACAAACTGGATCGAATTCATTAATTACAGAAGGTATGTTGTATAAATAACTTATTGCCGAACTTACTGTAAATTCAGTTTCTGTATATGGCCATTTTGACAATTTATATAGAATGAAAAGGGTAATGTCTCTTTAGTGAACATCAATTCATTAATCCATGTCTTTATTTTATAGAACATATAGAACATACCAAATAGCAAAATACAGAGGTTACAGTAAATGACGAAGTTACTGTGAATTTATATTTTCCATACTACCAATTCTACAACTGTGGTCTCTTCACTGCAGATGAAACCAAACCAGTTGATATATAAATTGATATTCACAAAACACCGGGTAGTGTTACATTCAACATGTTCAAAAGAGTTTCATTTTACAAAGATGAAACCCTTTCCAATCGAAAGGTCATTCATTTCCACCTTGAATACCCATACTAAAACTAACAATCTAGACCTGCCATATACCTATAATGGGTACTACAATTACTCAAAAATCTATATAAGGAGAGATACTTCGCATTATCTGCGTTTTGCTCAACTAACGAATTGTGAATTAAACTAACCTGGCTTTGTCTGCAGTTAATGACAGGCATCAAGCTGTTAAACTATTTAGCTTGAAGGATACTTAGAAATTCGAAGAATTTATTGAAAAATTTTACATCCCGTTCATTTTTCTAGAATAAATTCCCTGAAAACAATTGATTTTTCCACACTGTATACCACACTTCATCATGGTAAACTAAAATCAAGAATCAAAAGTATCATTCAAAAAGCCTTTGAAGATTCAACCAATCGTTGTGCTAGGTTATAGTGTTATGGTTGTCCTAGATTACAGTCTTATGGTGGCTTTGTGTTGTTATTACTCTCCTTTGGGTCGTTGTCTCTTTGACATATTCCCCGTTTCCTTTCTTTTTCTATAGACCCACATTTTTGTTCAAAAACAAATTTGAAAGGAACATTTTGCTGCGATGATAAATAGGAGTTTAATATGCTTGATTTTCTAATTAATAATAAATTTGTCACATTTGGAGGTGATGTACATCAACAGCAAGTTGGCATACCAATGGGTACTAATTGTGCACCTCTACATCCAGACTTGTTTGTGTATTCCTATGAGACTTAACGTGTTCAGAGACTCACTAAAAACATAAAATAAAAGATGTTTGATCCTTCAATCTCACTTACACATATATTGATGATGTTCTTTTAATCAATGATGCATCTTTTGCTAAATAGATCTCAGTAATGTATCCATCAGAACTAGACATAAAGTAAAGGACAGAAACCACCAGTATACATCCTTTTTGGACTTGCATTTCAAATTTTACGAAAATGGTCATCTCAGTACTAAAAGTTACGACAAGAGGGGCGATTTCGATTTCAAAATTTTCATTTGCCTTTACATAGACAGTAATATTCAAGCTTCTCCTGCTTTCGGAGTGTTTGTTTCACAGCTGATTCGTTACGCAAGAGCTAGTGTATGTTTTGCAGACTTTCTCATTTGACATAGTTATATCCGTGACCGCCTTGTTAAATATCACAATACCGAAGTAACTGTGTATCAAGGTTTCAAAAGATTCCGTCTAATACGACCATTAAAAAGTCCTATAATAGAAATTAGCCCATTGGGGAAAATTTAAAGATTCGATACAAATTCAAGACTATATCTTTACCTGATACTGGGATGATCATTTATTTTAACTGTCTATTTATTTTCAATTACAATTGCTATTGGGTTGCTACCGTACACTGACGAAATTGGATGAGAGGTTTGGCTAGCTATAAAACCGGTTTAACCCACCATTTTTTGTGAAATACCTGTACCGGTCGACGATTTAGCCAGTCGTTTCCACCTGATTTGTCTTTTTGTCTCATGGACTTTGGCTCTTGACTACTCTAATAACACTTTTTGAAGTATTCGTGATTACTTTATAAGTTACATGTTACACTTTTACGCCTATGGAGCAGTACGATGCAGTCTTGTAAGACAGCGCACCTAAGCATTTGCCTTTTGATTTTTGCTGTAATTTTTAAACACTTTTGGGGGTTATTTTCAGCAAAAAAATATGCATGAATCAACTTTCAAATCATGCAGAATTTAAAATTAGAAGATGAAAAACAAGTTAAAAATGACCTACCCCCGTTAAATTGCTATGTATAAATGTCTTGTAAGTCGGGGTATGCTGTGAATCAGAATGTACTGGAAATTAAAAATAAATTGCAATTTGCACTTTCAGATTTTCATTGGAAGAAGGGAATGTTAAACATTAAAACAAAAGTGCTTACAAGGAAAGTAATGAACTTAAACAGTTACAGTAAACGTCTAACAACAGTAGAGTCTATTAACAACGATTATAGCATCGTTTTGGTCTTTTACAGCCCCAGGGAACACTCGAAACAGATGTATTGCTCATCATCGCTTTCTGGCTTCCAAGTTCCTACAGAAATTCTTCCGTACCAAGCTTTACATTATTAATGGAAAATATAGCTTTCTTCATGTGCACCAATTATATAATTGTTACTTATATAGAGAGAATTATCACAAAATATAGACTGCCCAAGGGATAGCGATATGGACTGACACCTTGATAATGCCCGAGCCGTAGGCGAGGGTATTATCGAGATGTCAGTCCATATCGCTATCTCAAGGGCAGTCTATAGCGTGATTATTCTCTCTATATTAGTAACTATTGTGTTTATTTTATTGACGAACATTTACATTTTATTTTTCATCAGTTGAAACCATGTCCTGTTTAAAGTCACTCACATAAAATATACGATATTTTTTTCCTATCTTTCTTTTTACAATGAAAAAGTAAAACAACCCATCTTTAAATTAAACAGAACAATTTGTTCTTTAACTAGTACTCTATACAACAGTCATTTGAAATTGTTGCAGATCTGTTATTTCTATTTTATATCACATTTTANNNAAAAAAAAAAAAAAGAAAAAAAAAAACAACAACTGTTTCATAAAAGTTAGAAAACTATTAAAAGGTTTTTTTTATGGATTTTCAATTTTGTTATGGTCACATTAAACACTTCAGTTAAACTGTGTTGTGAATTCAATTCATAAAGCACTTTTAAAGCTACCGGTCATTATCAGGAAATTTGGACCGGTCAATATCATGATAATGACTGATAGAATAAATACCATAGATTAATGAATACCACCTAACCACTTCTACACCAATCATGAAAGATTATTTAAATCTGATATAAAATAACTTATAATATGCGCCGACTGTTTTCGAACATGATAATAAGCTAAAAAATCAACAAAAAGAGAAATAAGAATGGACGGAACAAGTTTCAAAACGAATTTGATTACCACTGTAAAAAAGAATATCTATGGGTAGCACAAATGAGACATAAGTTGTCGAAATACACATATGCAGAACCCAAATTCATAGTGACCTCGGTATTTTGTTATTTGTTACCACTTGGCCGATGCCACTGCTGGTTGACTGCTAGTTTCCGAGGGTATTCACCAACCCAGTAGCCAGTACTTTTGTGCTGGTCCGAAAACCGATTTTATTTGAAAACTAGCAATATCTAAATTAACGAAATTTTATTAAAATCTAAGGAGTATCTCCCTCTTGCATAGCTCTGTCTTTAGCTGATTTTGGCTTTCCTTCTTAGATCGTCTTAGTAATTTGTTCACTATCAGCTTTTACACATATTATGGTTTATGTATTTCTAAACGTTTTGATTTAATCTGCACTGATGAGACATAAGTTGTCGAAATGCGCATATACAGAACCTAAATTCATAGTGACCTCGGTATTTTGTTACTTACAACAAGAAAATCTTTTTTTGCAAATTGAAATGTCTCCTTCATTCGTGGTGTATTAGTTAGAATTTTTTTTTGTCAGTAAACTGTTAGAAAGATGCCAAAAAAATCTCATACTCATATTTTAATCTAAGGAATTGGAAAAAATGTTCAGACATAAAAAAAAAATAAAAATAAAAAAAAAGATCGCTTATCAGAGGTTAAGGTTAGTCCTGTGCAGCATAACATCCTTTTTATGTAACTTTGGTATTTTTTGTAATTCAAATTGATTTCAATTGAAATAAACATGTAACATCGGACGCTGCAACTAAGGGCTAGGTGTTTAAAACTGAAAAAAAATCTGGATATGAATTCAAAAAGTAAACACCAATTATTGAATTCATTTTCCAATTAATAAACAGCTTTTATCAACCTTTATCACTAAATTGATCTTACAAACAAACAAAAAAAGAAAAAAAAAACTTGATGCTGATTTTTTTTGCAATTCAGATGTCCATGGGAAAGTCATGCAGTGGCCGACACATGGTAAATTTTGCTTTAAGTAATCTAATAGCATTTTGGATTCAAAAACACGAATCATTCAAAACTAACTTGGGATTTTATTTTACGAAAATGATGGTTGAATGATAGATTAAAAGGAAAACACTATAAAATATGAAAAAGAGGAAATAACTCCTTTATTTCTATAAAATTTTGTTTCTACTTAGGAAATGTTAATATCAATTTATGAGTCGAGTCACCCATGGTAAATTTGAAAAATTGCCTTTTTGTTTGGACATTTGTAGAAGTTCAGATTTGAAAGTGAATAAAAACTTTGGTGAGAACAGATTAACCATGTGTAAGTTATCATATAAGATCTGCCTGATTGTTTTTTGGATAGCTCTTGTTTATATGCTTTACCTTTTATTATCATTTTTGTTTCATTGATAGATGTCACTTCGAGAACAACATTGTTACAGTCAACTGGATTCCCTCTTGAAGGTATTTCCACTTGAATCTTTTCTATTAAAATTTTTAATTTTTAATACCCCATTTACTTTACGGTTTAGTTCAAATGTAAATTTTTCTGCTCACAGCGCAAACAGTGGCAAGAAAAGAGCAATGCTAAAATTTTCACAGTACTATTATTTCTTAAAATACAAATTAATTATGGGGGGGGATTTGTTTGGTGTGAAACAACGGCAGTAGAATACCGAAGGAACAAAGGGGTGACATTCACAAAAATCGAAGTCCAAAGACAGGGCAAAAACGAGAACACAGAAAACAATGACGTTAAACACAAAAACAATGACGCCAGACAGACACAAAGCACAGAACCAGAAACCACAACATTCAGAACAAAGGCACTCACAGTGTGAACTCCAGTGAAACTGAGAGTGACATCAGGTGCTCCGGAAGGGTAAGCATGTCCTGCTCTGTTAACAGCACCCGTCACACTGTGAGTGATTCAATCCGGGAAAATGTCAAAGCCGGTAGTCAAATCCGGGAAGACGTGAATCTAGCTGAAAATGTCCACTTTCATTTGGGATACTGACACGTCATATCTATCAATGATGCTATGGTGACGGCCATAGAATTTCTTGAGGGATGAAATTAACAAAGGTTGAACAAATCCCTGACTAAGCAGCTTTTGTGAAAGTTTAAGCTGTAGATATAACTTTTCTGTGTACATTCATGTCAATCAACATCAATTAATTCCAAAAGCAACAACCAGAATCATTTATCCAGTGGCAAAATAAGGATCACATACATGTACATACAAAGAACATTTACAACGAACATGAAACAAACTTATCATAATATAAACGCAATTAAAATTAAAGCACTTACAGTGTGAACCCCTAATATAGGAGTATCATCAGGTGCTCCGCAAGGGTAAGCATGACCTGCTTCATATGTGACACCCGTCACACTGGAAGTGAAAAGTCCATGTGTGTTTATCCAGTAATAACTCGAGATGCATTAAAATATGTCCATCTTCAGTTGTGATATAGATACATTGTAACGATCAGTAAAATAGTAATGACGACCATAAAACTTTTTGAGTGACAACAGTTACAATGATTGAGCTTATTCCTGGCTAAGTCGCCTTCCAGATAATAATTTCGCTCTTTTGACGAAATCGACGTACACATTACCTGCAAGACAATAGTGAAAAAGTTGTGAAATAAGGGTAATAATTAAATTTCTGAACAGATTGTCAAGACCTGAAGTCCACGAGACAAAAGACAATAAAGGTGAAAACTACCGGAGAAATTGTCGACCACAATGGTCCTGACTTGGTACATGCATTTCAAAAGAAATCTTGGGTAAAACCGGTTAAATGGAGCACCAAACCTCTACTTCCATTGCAGAAATTGGACAAAAAGTCGCTTTGCCATTTTATGATTGTACTAATCATTTGATATTTTAATCTTATCTGACAAATACGCTGAAAAAGTTTTAAAGGCTTTAATATGCATGCCATATTTTGTAGTACCAATAAGGTTACTACCTAACTGTTTTGTAGGGGTTCAAACTGCTAGTGCTTTAGTTATGTGGCGTTCTTGTTCATTTTTGTTTATTTGTTTTGTCTTTGTCATATTGTCTAAATTCGTGTTGGAATTGAATTGCCTTAATTTTGGATTTATAATTTTAGAATTCATCCTTTCCTCGTTTTCGCTTCGGTATTCGTTTGCCGACGTATTCCTCTACAGTGGTGGCTGTTAATTGTAGTTTATTGTTTCCGACTTTGAATGATAACAAAATACCGAAGTTACTATGAATTTGGTTTCTGCATATCCGCATTTCGTCAACCTATGTGTCATCAATGCAGATCAATTTGGAATATAAAGTAAGACATTCTAGAAATCGAAATAATTGTAAAAGCTGAAAGAGAACCAATAACCAACAAGATCTAAAAAAGGAAGACAAAATCATCTAAGGACATAGCTATACTTGAGGGAGATAATTCTTAGGTTTTAACAAAACTTCCTTAAATCTAGATATTGCAAGTTGTACAATAAAGTCTGTTTTCGTACCAGCACCTAAGTACATGTACTGGCTTCTAGGTTGGTGAATATCCTCGGGGATTAACACACAGGCTATTATATCGTGAATATACATAAAATATACAATACAAATGTGTTCTTTATTGGTGTCTTTTCAATGTTTGCCTATTTATATATTTAGTATCATACAGTGAAACCTGTATAAACGGGCACCTCTATAAAGTGGACTCCTGTTCAAAATGGGCTCCACCGATTCGTTTTCCTATATAAATACCCTCCTTAAAACGGGCACTACTCAACGCTGGCAGTGGGAACTCCTTTTAGGTCTGCATTGGCCTTTAAACTCTATATTACGAGCAGGTGAAAATAACAACTATGGAAAGAAATGGTGATTATACGTATAAACTATTTTTAACCTCGAAATATTTTCTTCAACCAGTGCTACTTAGCGATCAAACTTGAAAATTCTTTATTTTTAACCCTCAAAACATAATCTTAACATACAAAACAAATTATTACGAGAATGAAATTACACTACATTGTAAATATTAGAATAATGTTCACTTTGTGAATCTTATTTCCCTGTAAAGCAAATAACCTCTATATAAAGGCCAACTGTCTTCAATAGGGCCGTATACTGTCGTCCCTCTGGTGCCCGTAATACACGGGTTTGACTGTATTTAATGATACATGTAAGTTGTGATTATTTATGACAAATGACCGACCATCATAACATAGTATCAGCACTTCATTGCAGTGTGTTAAAGTAAGACATACCTAAAATGGCATCGGAAGTTTATGTACCTAAATCTTCTTTCCACTCAACTCCAAACTATTCAACTTGTGTGTGATAAAATATTATATTGTGGGGATTTAACTAAACTAATTAAACATTTTTTTTTCGTTTGTTTAAGACTTCTTTAAGACAGTATTCCTTATTGGCTTTGGTGCAGCTTTGGCAATTGCTACAGGTGTATCAATCAGTGTAGCAAAATTTGTGAACAGAGCGTCACAAAGAGTTTTTAGCGAGCAAACCACAGAAAAGGTAAATCCAAAAACTATTGAAAAATATTATCTGTCATAATTAAAATTATTTATTTTCTTAAATACAATTTATAAATATTTAAAGTATAATTTATTAATCCCTTTTTTAGATAAAAACCATGCTTCACTGGGGCCGTCTTAAACTTTCTATGAGGTTTGACCAAAGCTCATTGTTAAAGGCCTCATGGTGACGTCAAGATGAACAACAATTAAATCGTTGCTCCTTTGTATTTGTAGAGACTTTGTGTCATGTACATTAACTCAATATCCATTCATTGTTTATTTAAGAAGATAGAAATAATACCGGTAACCCACACTAATGGACGATCTCCGTCCGTTCACAAAGCGTTATTCTTACCAAAAGCATCTTTAAGACTGATGTAATGCATGTAAAAATTATATATACTTGTTTAGGTCAATATTAAGCACGAAGTTCAAACCTTCACAGAGAATAGTACAGCAAAGATGATGCAATCCAGAAAAGAAGATAGTATTCAAAAGATGATGCAATCAAGTCAGAACTCTTCTCAGGATACTTTGTTCATGACATATCCATCAAACAATGTTCCTCCAATTGGACATCAAATCACTGATCAAGTTTGTTCATCCTACTTTTATAGAATACCAGACAATTTCACGTATCCGTATATTGACTGTTTACCATACACTGCCGAAGGATTTCTGGACTTATCACGAGTTTAGTTTTCAGATACAACATAAATTAACTTACATGTGTGTGATTGAACAAATTAAATTTGTGTGGACATAATAAGGTGTGATCATAGTACAAGTGTTGACACAATACAATCATACAATCATTGGCACAGTGGCATTGATAATGTTACCGTCAAACAGAAAGTAGGTGATTTATGGACCTTCAAAGGGGAGACACGATACAACTTATCATACTTAAGCTCAAGAGTAAATATCAAATTAATACAACATACACAAGCTGAGAAATCCGGGACGAAAAATTTCAATATATGTCTATAATGTGATAAAATCAAAGTTATCGTCAAACAGGAAGTAGATGAGTAACGGATTTGAAAATTAGAGACACGATACAACTCACAATACTAAAGCTTCATACCTAATATCAAATCATTACTTTATACCCAGGCTGATAAATCCATGACGAAAAATTTCAATATATGGTTGTAACGGAAAAATCAAAATTGTGTCAAAGATGAGTTACGGACTTGAAAAAGGGGAGACACGATACAACTCATAATACCTAAGCTTCATACCAAATATCAAATCATTACTACATACACAAGCTGAGAAATCCTTGACAAAAAATTTCAATATATTGCTTTAATGGAAAAATTCTAAGTCAAACAGGAAGTAGATGAGTTACGGACTTGAAAAGGTGAGACACGATACAACTTATCATACTCAAGCTTCAGGCAAAATATCAAAACCTTATTACATACATAAGCTGAGAAATCCATGACGTAAAATTTAAATATATAGCTATAATGGGAAAAATCAAATTATCGTCAAACAGGAAGAAGATGAGTTATTGACCTGAAAAGGGGAGACAAGATACAACTCATCATACCTAAGCTTCTGACCAAATATCACATCATTACAACACACACAAGCTGAGAAATCCTTGACAAAAGATGTTCCGGACGGACAGACAGACGGACAAGGGTAAAACAGTATCCAGCTCTCCTACGGAGCAGGGGTATAAAAAGTACAATTCCAATAATTTTATATATTTAGACATTGAAATGGCCATTTTTAATAGTTTTTGGTAATGAGTACTGCTTCTGACTATTTTTTTTTTATTATGGCGTTCCATGCAATTTAATTCTAATGCTGCTGATGAGAAGTTACTCTTTGAAGAAAAATAACTTTTTAGATTAACTATCTATTATGCGACTTTGGAGTATTTGTATTTTGAAACTACTTCTTCGTTGCTACTGCCGTTGCACCAGATATCATCGAGGATATTCTCAAGTCCGGTAGTCAGACTTTGTAACATAAAATTTTTAACTTGCGTTCAATAGAAATTTACTACTTTTACCAAAAATCTAACCCCTTTAAAACTGAAGCTTCAATTCCGTGAATTGTACTCGGTTGGTGTCCTTGGAACTAGATTGGGACAAAGGATATCAATACTTTTGGAAAGAGTATTTTTTCTGACTATTTTGAAATTATGGCTTTCCATATTATTTGATTATGATACTGTTAATGAGACGTTCATTTACATTTTTGACAATAGCACTAGAGTAGATGATGAATATGTTGTATTTTCTTTTGGAACAAATATAAAAATTATGGGTGTTCCATGGAAAACTTGTGTCGCCTGCATTAATAGACGAAAAACGCCAAGTGACGACAATCGTTCAAAATGGACCATTTTTTAAAACAAAAGGATTCAAAGAATTCTCCTGAAAAGGATAACTTTGAGTGGTCCTTGGAGTGATCCTAAACTCTTCTATTTTTTTCATGCAGTAAGTTAATACAATGTTATTTTAATTTTACGTAAAACGTCTTAAATTAATATGAGAAATTACGGAAGCGTATAGTGGACTCGCCTTGTCTTATAAGAACACCTTAGAGCGCACTAATTTCCTTAAATAAAGTAACCTTATCTCCTTATAAGGTGATAAATCGTGTTAAATAAAACAACCTCGTCTGCTTATAAGACAACAAATCGTGTTATTTATGACAGGTTTTTGCTTTTTAAAGACATTTCTCGTATTAATTCAAAACGTTTAACGTTAAATTAAAATAACATTGTATTAACTTACTGCATGAAAACACATAGAAGAGTTTAGGATGTATTAAGTTAAAACATGTTGTGATATACAAGGCATCAACATTTTTTATTTAAAGTCTTGTCTTGTTTTGTAAAACAATGAGCGTTCTTAGTTAATTCGTTTTATTTAGGTGATAACACAAAAAATTACGAATATTTTGTCTAAGAGGACAATCAAATGTCTTATTTAAAACAAATTGTATCCTTAACATCATCCATTTTGAATGTTACTCAATGGCTTCGGTGCCCTTTATTAGCGAATGATATATAGTGATTATGGTGTCCGTACGCCCGTCCGTTCGCTATTCCGTCAGCCCTAGAGGTACACACTTTGTGGTGACAACTCCTTCTAGAGCACTTGGTGAAATTCAATTAAAGTTTCACAGAATGTTCAGTGTATGTTGCCATTGTGCACCAGCTAATTAGAAATTTGATTTGACTCATTTATTATTATAATCTTTTATGGTTGTTTTTTACTGTCCACCGTTGGGGTATATACTTTGTGGCGACAATTCCTCCTCGAGCACTTGGTGAAATTCAATGAAACTTTCACTGAATGTTCAGTGCATATTGCCATTGTGCACAAGCTATCTATTTATTTTTTACTTGAATTTTTTGTTGTTGATTTTTTGCTGCCGCCATTGGGGTACACACTTTGTGGCGACAACTCTTCCTGTAAATATCAAGAATCATGTTTAAACGCACCAGAAAGATTTACAAAAACTTCGTAATCTATACTGAATCTAATTTCAAAACATTAGAAAAGGTTGCCATGTTCAGATAGGTCTTTTAATAGGAATCAAACCAAATCGTCATGTGGCCCAACTTCCATACTGAGTCACTTAAAACTTATTATTATTTAGAATTTATTAAATAATAAATGTATCTACATCACTGTAAGGCACGTATCTTTGGATAGTGACTAACGAAAGCTCTCTCACGCAAATAGTCAATTACACTGGTTGGTAAGTAACTATTTAATCTCGCCAACACCTGTAATAAGAAAACAACAAAAAATTACGAATACGTGTACAAGATAATGTTGGATGCCATTAATTTTTATATCTCGATGAAGGAAATAAGTAGTATAGTGTTAGTGCTAACCCGCCGTTAGAATAAGACTTTAATCTATTTAAAGCTCCATCCACGCTTAGCCTAAAATTAGAACAATATTTAATAATAACCCTACTTACCCAGATCCTAAAATTAGATCAAAATCTGGTATTAACATTATGTATCCACACCCTGGCCTGTACTAAAATCCTTTAACCTCCCCTATTTCTCTCTGCATACAAATATAGACCATACAAAATCCATAATTTTCCAACTTACAAATGTAAAACTTAAATCTGACCAAACTCTTAATATAAAACCTAAAGTGAATTTGATATTACTTTAAAAAATATTTAATTGTGACAGAATCAAATTACTTGTTACAAATTATCGGGAAACTAATCAAAGACGATAAAGGCACTCCTTCATTACACTGACCATATTTTTCAATTTGAAGACAAATTTGAGGAGGTTTGCGCGTCATACAATTTCTTTAACCCACCATTTCTTTTAAAATCCCTGTACTAAGTCAGGATCAGTGCGGTTGACAATTTTCCGGTGGTTTTGCCCTGACGTTTTGCTCTTTGGATTTCGACTCTTGCCAATTTTGTTTTGAATTGTGTTATTACCCAAATTTAGTTATCACTCCAGTAAGAAAATGCGCAAATGTATACAAAGTGATTTCTTTAAATTGAATTTCGATATCTCGGCTGGCCTTTATAATCAGCTACAGCTTGGTATTGCGACAGTCAGCATAGCCAGAGTGATAAATCGTATGTCAATCTGTCGCACGCCCATTTTAGATAACATCTTGATTTACTACTTACACAAAAATTATCGACTATACTCGTTGAACCATCAATGAGATACCTATATTCTGGATTTTCATTAGTTAGAGCATCCTCGAAGGCTGCATTTGCTGGATCTAGAGTCGGATATCCGTAAGGCCGACAACCTTCTACAGATTTATATAACATATCATAATATTCCCTTCCGTATGTATTTTTAACTTCATCACTGGCAGCTTCCCACGTTGCATCGTGTTGAGCTTTAATTCTAGTTAACTGAAATAATAAAAAGATTTACATGTAGTCAATGCCGACATTTTGCTTTTCTGTTATCTTCTTTGGATGCCTTTCCTGCACAAAATAATTGAAAGTTGATTCCTAACTTTCGAGCAAGAAGTTTATATGGACTTATTTAGTGAATTTCGAATAGAGCAAACACCGTATCAAAAACTGCTAATTCAAAAATATGTTTGGCCATTATGACTGTCATCCCTTAAGAAATTCTGTAGCTGTCAACACACCATTGACAGATATGACGTGCCGGTGTCAGAAATGAGAATGAACAATTTCTGTCAGATATATTTGACTTTTTGGATTTGTCATGTTGGTTTACACTTAACACAGGGCTAACTCAATGACAGTGTGACGAGTGCCGTAAAATGTGCCGGACAAACTTACCCTACCGGAGTAGCTAATGTTACTCGTTGTTATTTACTCGTTCTTTGTTCCTTCGGTTTCCTACTGCTGTTGTTTTAAATGTTTAAAAGAAATTGTTTTGTTCACGTTAAAAAGATTAATAGGTTTTTGCATGAGATCACATTAATGATTTCTTGCATTTCACGAATGCAAGAATTTTCGTCTTTTGTTGAGCGCAGCGAAAAGACAAGAGACGATGTAGAATTTTTTACACGAGTGAACTATATCCCGAAATAAATTTTGATGGACTGCAAGTAGCTATTTCTTCCGCAAAAAGCGGATAGAAATGTTTTTGAACCTATACGTCGTGATCATTGTTGGAGCAATTTGAGTGTACTTTACATTGTAACGTCGGGTGTATTATTACGTTCAGTCATGGTTACGATTGCTATATCACAAAATTCAACACTTCTGGTTGATCATTTACCCGTGAAAGATGACTCATGTGCCTTGCATTGATCTTTCATGGATCATCTTCCACAGACTGTAAACTACCATTTACGGAAAAAATCATTGACTGGTTTCTTTATACAGACTGTCTCTTTATTTGGTACTGTGATACAATAAAAAGACAAGAAAGACAGTAAAACTGCTATCAAAGAGAACATAAAATTAAAACAGGCGGTATTATTAGTGTAAACTGCACCCAAAATCACTGTACATTAACAACATTACTAGTTTTATAGTGAAAAAGTTCAATGTTTGATATTTCTTCTTCTCAAATCAAATACATCGGCAAACGAATACCAAAGCAAGAACGAGGAAAGGCGAAATTCCAAAATCATGAATCCAAAATCACGGCAATTCACAGCAACACGAATTGAGACAGTATGACAAAGACACAACAAATAAACAAAAATGAACAAGAGCGCCACAAAACTAAAGCACTAGCAATGTGAACCCCTATAAAAACTGAGGTGTCATCAGGTGCTCCGGAAGGGTAAGCATGATCTGCTCCACGCATGGCACTCGTCACACAGCTAGCTAGAATATAGTATTGAAAGATCTGTTTGATGACTGATTGGTAATTGTCATTTTCTAACCCTTAGACAAAACCAATTAAAATCCATAGTACGTGTTACTTCTCTAACCCTCAAACAGTACCAAGGTAAAAGTTTGAAAAGCTTATGCGTGTGTATTAAGTGGTCAGACAATAACAAGGACAAATTGGTATCACAAACAGATTCCCTTTCTTCCTCAAAATATTTTAAAATGACTGACCAAGACACTTGATACTTAAAACGTCGTATCTAACACTGAAAATGCGGATAGCACTGTTATTTGATTTGATGAAAAATAAATTTTGGATATATTTTTACGATTCTGAAACGTAAATTGAAACGGCGATCAGCAGAAACTAAATTTTACTTCGGTATTAAGTTATTTGAACTCCATAATAAGGTGAATACAGGACCTCTCATGGAAATATTATGTGATGCACCAGTAGATAACTTGAATGGCTCGGATTGCAGTACTTGCATATACTACAATCCTTGTATAGGACTGTTTTCCATACTCGTATAAAGGTATAACAGGAAAACGCCACATGTAAACCAATCTTTCGCATAAAATCTCATTTAGAATGAGGCATTAGTTTGTGGCATGTGGCTATGTTTTTCGGCCACTTTCGGTGTTTCCTGTTACCTTTTTTGTTATATTATATATCTGGATAATAAAATACATACTGAAACTCAAGAGTTTCCTTTCCTGAACCCTTTACCAGCATTCCGTAGTGAACAATATAAGTATAAACATTCTGATGTTTATCTTGCCAACAAGCAATAATTCGCAATATTAAAATCAACATAGATAGATCTAAGGTTGGGGCGAAGGTGGCATTCGTGGCTGTCTGTCATGAATATGCAGAATCTTTCTGAATATCATACTTTAAATTTTTTTTATTTAATGCTTATGCCAATGTCATCAATCTGTTTTTCCATCTGACAGAAACACGTGTTATAATTTGCTCTGATTTACTTGACAGTAGAAAAACAAAGCCCACAGTCATTTCAATATTTTTTTAATTTACAATTACCCATTTGAATTTAATTTACTGCTGTTGGACCAGAGGTCCGCGAGGGTATTCACCAACCCAATAGTCAGACTCGTCTAACATGAATTTTAATTACATGTATTTTATAAAAATTGACTGTTTTTATCAAAATTCTAACCCCTTAAAATACTGAGGCTTCATTCCGTGTATGACACTCGGTAGATGTCCTTGGTACTGAATTTGGCCTCCTATTTCGGCATTTTTTGTAATGAGTACTTCGATTCTTTTTTTTACTTATTCTTGATTATGGCTTTTTCATATTGTTTGATATTAATGCTACTAATGAGAGACTACTCCTTGAAACGTGTGTACAGCATAACTAAATTTTCCGTTTATCATGTAACTTTGTTATTTATTGTTTTTTGAAACCATTTGACCGGTGTCATTGCTGCTTGTCCAGAGGTCCCCTAGATTATTCTCCAGCTCAATAGTCAGACTCGTCTTACATGAAACATTACCTTGTGTTTTATAAAAATTGACTGTTTTTATCAAAACTCTAACCCCTTAAAATACTGAGGCTTCATTCCTTGGCACTCGGTAAGTGTCCCTGGTATTAATTTTGACCTCCTATTTCAGATTTTTTGTTAATGAGTACTTCTTTTTTTTTATTAATTTTGGATTATGGCTTTCGATAATGTTTGATTTTAATGCTGCTGATAAGAGATCACTCCTTGAAACACAAGTACAGCATAACTAAATTTTCCGTTTATCATGTAACTTTGGTATTTATTGTTTTTTGAAACCATTTTGCCGATATCATTGCTGGTGGACCAGAGGTCCCCAAGGGTATTCTCCAGCTCAATAGTCAGACTCCTCTTACATGAAAAATTACCTTGTATTTTATAGAACTTGAGTGTTTTTATCAAAATTCTAACCCCTTAAAATACTGAGGCTTCATTCCGTGGCACTCGGTAGGTGTCCCTGGTACTAATTTTGATCTCCTATTTCAGTATTTTTTGTTAATGAGTACTTCTTTTGGATTATGGCTTTCGATATTTTTTTATTTTAATGCTGCTGATGAGAGATCACTCCTTGAAACACGAGTACAGCATAACTAAATTTTCCGTTTATCATGTAACTTTGGTATTTATTGTTTTTTGAAACCATTTGGCCGATGTCATTACTGGTGGACCAGAGGTCCCCGAGGGTATTCTCCAGCTCAATAGACTCGTCTTACATGAAACATTACCTTGTATTTTATAGAAATTGACTGTTTTTATCAAAATTCTAACCCCTTAAAATACTGAGGCTTCATTCCGTGGCACTCGGTAGGTGTCCCTGGTACTAATTTTGACCTCCTATTTCAGTATTTTTTGTTAACGAGTACTTCTTTGTTTACTTTTTTTGGATTATGGCTTTCGATATTGTTTGATTTTAATGCTGCTGATGAGAGGCCACTCCTTGAAACACGAGTACAGCATAACGAAATTTACTGATTATCATGCAACTTTGGTATTTATTGTATTTACAAATCACTTGTGACGATTGTTTATATTTGTCTTTTGTCACTTTATTGTCTTTCTTGTGCAGTTCCTTGTTAGATTGTGGCATAAGATTGTGATCATCGACCATTGTAAGTGTTTCCTGTTAAATTTTGTGCTTTAATTCATTATAACTCAATAATAAATGAAATTTAAGTCACTTTTAAATTAAGGAGACTTTTGACCATTTTGTATCTTGTTATTTAAGCGCTTATACCTATGAAACAGAATAATGAGTGTTTGTTCTAATTTCTTACAGAAGTAAAGGAAAAAGTCAAAATCTAATAAACATTTGGAAACATTTCTATTTTGTTTGGTCCCCTTTGGTCACATTTTTTTTCTTGAAAACCGTTGTTTATTGATATATTTCTAATGTGTTAAAAAAATAAAATTAAGCATACTAAATCAAAACATTATGTGAAAGAAAAAAACGTTTTGTAAAATCGTGTAGTTTAGCTTATGCGCTACTCAGGGGCCTGTGGTCGGATACAGTGACTACCTTAATAGAGCTCGATTGCTTAAAAAGCAAGGCTACTTAAGCAAGGTTACAGTCGACATCCCGATCTTGTGGACCGCTATGGGATATCTGTTTCCCGGATGACAACATATCTTTTTCTTTGCCACTAAAGTTTGTTCTCCTCTACCGGATTCGAATTTACTACCGGAGTACGGCGAGTGTTTTATAAGTAACAGGAGATGCTTACTCTACCGGTGCACCTGATCTAACCCATGTTTTTTGGGGACCGTGTTGTTCATTTTTGAATACGTGTTTGTCTTCATTTTCTTTTCTGTGCCTTGCTCATTTATTATCTTTGTTTCTTCGATTTTCCGACGTTGTCATTGTCTTGGATTGTTTTAAGATTGACAATTCGGTTCTCACTTTCCTTAGCCCTTTCTGTAAAAAGATTAAACAAGATGTGTTTTGTGAAACACTTATGCCCACAAGTAGAAGTAAAGAAGAAACATTTAGCAACTTTGAACAATGAATGTCCTTCTGACAAAATAATTTGTAGAAATAAATTCTTGTATCAGCTGAAAAGTTTAATCACATCAAATGATCATTGCAATTGGAGGCAAACACTCCAATCATTATCCAAGCATTATTAAAAAAAACAATCCCCCCATTTGGAACATTTATAGTCAACTCATTGTGTTCTGTCTATCAATATTATCAGTACTTTGATTACACCAGGGATCATCAATACTGGTTCCCCAAAAGTGGAGGAATACACAGAAGAGAAGAAAGGAAATAATAGATATTTTTAGTAACATCCCTCATAATTGATATATATAATACATATATAAATATCTGTAAAATGAAAGTGAATAAATGAAGAAAATATGCTGAATGATTTAAAAAATCTTTTTTACAAAAAAAAATTCTATAGATATTAAAAATTTTTCGTCATAAATAAGTTTAATTTCTATATATATATATAAAATAAAACAAAATATAATTTCATTTTTCTGGTGAAATTGTACCGGACAGTCACATGCCAAGGTCAAGGTCACAAGGTCAAATATTCTGGTACCAACTGAAAAGTCTCTCCACAAGGAGTACACATGCAAACTATGAGAGCCCTATCACTTACCATTCAAAAGATATGCTCAGTGTTAAAGTTTTTATGCAGTTGTTTACAGGCCAAGGTCAAGGTCACAAGGTCAACTTTTCTGGTACCAATTAAAAGGTCTTGCAACAAGGAATACACATACAAAATATGAAAGCTATATCACTTCCCATTCAAAAGATATACCCAATGTTAAAGTTTATTATTTTTTTTCAAAAAATTCATCACATGTCAAGGTCAAGGTCACAAGGTCTAAAATTTTGGTATAATTAGAAAGGTCTCTCCACAAGGAATACACATGCAAACTATGAAAGCCCTATCACTTACCATTCAAAAGACACGCTCGATGTTAAAGTTTTTATGCAGTTGTTCACAGGCCAATGTCAAGGTCACAAGGTCAATTATTCTGGTACCAATTAAAAGGTCTTGCCAGAAGGAATGCACATGCAAAATATGAAAGCCATATCACTTACAATTCAAAAGAAATACCCAATTTTAAAGTTTTTTTTTTTTCAAAAAGTCTATCACATGTCAAGGTCGAGGTCAACAGGTCCAAAATTTTGGTATCGTTTGAAAGGTCTTGCCACAAGGAATACACATGCAAAATATGAGAGCCCTATCACTTACCATTCAAAAGATATAACCAACGTTAAATTTTTTTGTGGACAAACAGACAAACAGACAGACAGGCCAGAACTATATGCCCCCCGAATCTTCGATTCACGGGGGCATAAAAACAAAAACAATACAAACGTTGCGTTGCTCCATTGCTTTTTACAATGTATTTGCAAAGACTTTGTCTCATGTGCATTTATGAAATATATATTGTATTTATTGCTACGTTCAAGGAAGTGGCAAAACTTTCAATTTACCGACATAAAGATTTACATCCACGCTCTCAACATTTCGCTGACCCGCCGTCGTGCAAAGACAACATTGTTTACATTTGTCAGGTTCTTACGTCTGATATATCTACAATGTAGACAACAAATTTCAGATCAATAAATTTAAGACATTGTGTAAGCTTGGGGTGTTAATCTTGACTTCATTACAATAAAAGTTTTGCCACTTCCTTGACCGCAGCAATAATTGTACCACAAACCACGTAATCAATAAGAATTAATGTTATCCTAAATTTTTATGACCCTCCAGCAAAAGAACAAACGCCATTAATATAAGGTCGAAGACACCGGATGCTCTGTACCATACCATAATACCGGATTATTTTAGCGGGTCAAAAATTTAGCAGATTGGAGTGAAAAGGGTATGCCAAAAATTTAAGCGCTTGAAATTTTCGAGGATTGTCAAGGGTCCTATATATATCATAATAATACATGAAATATTTTCGGAATTTATTTGTGCGATTTTAGTCCAGCCTTGAAAATTGGCGAAAATAAAAGCCCGCGAAAATTACCCGCTATACGGTATATAGGTGGTTTATAAATACTTACATTGTCATTACTTATAATGCCTGTTATTCCAGCAAAATTTCCAGGCTCAACAACAATCACTTTTACTCCAAATTTTCTCATCTCAAGTCGAAGGATATCAGAGAACGTTTCGGCTCCATATTTAGTTATACCATATGCTGCATGAAAGGCTACCCCAATTCTACCCATCACACTCGTCACGTTAATGATACGACCTGAAACACAATATTTAGTGTTATTTCTGTCATTGTTTTAAAATTTATATACTTTATTTGGAATTTATATGGAACGTAGAGGGCTCTGGGTCACAATAAAAAACTGAAATAAATGTTATGATAAGCTAAATAAAGCTTGTAATAGAAAAAATTTCTTCAGTTGATTTCGGAGATAAAATTTGAAACAATAACACGAGGACATATTAACACACAGGGCCAAGTTTTGTGAACTCTAACCATGGTGGAGAGAAAGAACAAAAACCTCTTTCTGATGATACATAATTACTTTTGTGAAACCTTTGTTCATGCTCCAAACATAACAATTAGTGTGATGAATTGTTCATCACGCGTAGCCTCGATATTTATATTGATTCTATGTTTCTGTTATCGTTCAATATTGAAGATGAAGCTCTGTTTTCAGCATTTTCGGTGGCAAAGCGAAAAACTATGGTAGGGTGAAGTTCAACAGCTGCAAACGTCACAGCAGAAGAGGTATAAATTCGTCGGGATTTGAAAAATCGTGACGAGAGGATGATATGGAATAGTTTCGTTCAATGTGTTTCATTTGCCGTTTTTTCAATGTTTTGGAGTGTTGGGGGATCATTATTTAAATATAATAAACATGATACGTTCAAGTCACACTATGATAGAGTTTTATATATCGTATCTCCGTGTACGTTTCCCCATGTCCCATCCCCTATTAGACATTTCTTCAGTGAATCCAGTGTTTACTTTCTGACTTAAGCCCGGGAATATCATTTTTCTCCACGCGTGGTATCAGGAAAGTGGCTGATACCACGCATGGAGCAGATAATGCCTCTCAGCCAACAGAACTTAGTATACTCAATACTGGACTTTCGAGATAGGAACTCTCGTGTAATAGAATGCGGAAACGATCGCCTAAGATACCAGTAAAAAGGAAAATTGGATTTCTAAACCTATTGAAATAAATAAATACCACATAAAAAAACTATTTATGAAATTGAATTGCATTTATAATTTGTCCTATATGACCATTCTTTTACTTAATTTCAACTGACAAAAAACAATTAACTTGAAAATATAAATCAACTTTAGCTCACTACTGTTAATTAATCAGTGATTACCCCTTAATACATTGATGTAATGATTTTTTTTTCGCATGAAAGTAGAGCCTTTTCGGATTGAACACGATTCAAAAGTCGCGTATTTCTATGTTCCGTTGTTTTGTCTAGTTGTTCTGTCGTCTTAATTGATATTGTATTTTTTGGTCCCGTCTTTGTCCTGCTGCTAGTTACTTAAGGATTTCCTTGCCACTTAATTGAAAAAACGGTTAAAATATCATTTACGCGCGATGAAATGGTATTTTCTTTAATCGAACAGATAAAAATCTGCAGAAATCGTCAATTACAAATAACATTAACAGACACTTGTTTTACTGTGTCTTGATCTGTAGAATAACTGAACAAACTAACTCCATCCATTCCTTTTCTAATGGTACAGCACCTTGTCCTGCATAGCATCTAGATTTTGTAAAAAGTTAACAAAAAAGTTGTTGTAGATAAATGACAAATGGTGTATCATAAATATTTTCTGACCTTTAGATCTCCGAATAAGCGGCAAGAATGCTTTTGTTGTCCTTACAAGACCAAATAGATTAACCTCGGCTGCTCTATGGTATATGTCCATTGTACAAAATTCAACTTCACCATAAACCTGTATTCCTGCATTATTCACAACAGCCCACAGACCTAATAACACAGAAAATGATGAATTTATATACGACACAGCATTCAGAATGAAGCAAACTCCCACTCATCCCGATTCCAATTTGAACACCAAGAACATGGTGTGTTGCTGGTTATGTTCTAAATTTATTTCAATCAAATATAGTATAACAGGGTATAATTTTTATTAAGACACTTGTGATTTCGAGGTGTTTGAAAATTTTGCTTAAAACTAAGGAGTATCTCTCTGTTGCATAGCTCTGTTCTTAGCTTATTTTGGCTTCTGTATTTCGATCTTATTGGTTATTTATTCTCTATCAAGTGTTTACATATTTTATTATTATGGACTTCCAAATATAAAAAAGAAAGCAAATGGGGTAAATGTCAATGAGACAAATGTTTTGATTTTATCTGCTTTGGAGAGACAAAAATTGTCGAAATGCGGATATGCATAAAGAAAATTCACAATAACCCCGGTATTATTTTATTTGAGTCAAGAGTACACCCAATATTACAGCTGAAAGTTGAGAGTCAATTTTTTTTTTAAATTTGAAGTTAAGTACAAAATGTTGTGACTATTGCGTGAAAGAAGTCCATTTACTCAAATAGTCAAGCACAAAGTATGCCAAAAACAACGAAAACGTTTTGAATCCAAAAAGGAGTGTTATACCCTTTTATGAAAAAACAAGCAGACATTGATCAGCATTCAACATGAAGGTACGAATGAAAAGCCATTAAAATTGATAGAATTTCAAAAAAAAAAAAAAGAATTGCCGTCTTTAGTCGATTCAAAGTTTGGCACCAATAATATTGCTAGAATAAGTTGACCTCTGTTTCAAAATATCAGGAAAAAAAAGAGTTTATATTTGTACTTTCATACATAAGTTACTAGACTTATCCCCACATGAAGACATTTTAGATGTATATGATTGTTTCGACACCCGAATTTATAAAACGCAAACTGACTCAATTGTTGGTGATTGGATGAAAGTCACTTTATACAATTATTGCCTTTTAATATAGGATTAAACACCGTTTTAAAGGAATTTATTGGAGTATAAACGGGACCAATTCACTCACAAACATATCATAAAAGTCCTTCGGACTTTAATTTGTTTGTGAGTGACTTGGTCCCGTTTATACTCCAATAAATTCCTTTCAAACGGTGTTTAATCCTTATAATTCTTTTAATCTGATGATAAGTAATTAAATTTGTACTTTTACTATGCCAATCACACGTTTTTGTTCTATTTGATTCACTCAGTGTATGAATTTATCAGGTGAACTTAATTCAGCGTATTTCCTGTTATGCAAATCATATAAGAATTATTGAAGTTTACAGGACGGACATGGGTAAGATTGGTTCATCGATAAATGGACAAAATCACAAAATCATGTGTATCAAAATTATTAACATGTGGAGGATAGTTTGGTTATATATGCTTATAAAAGTACAAATATTTACACATTATGTTTATTTACTCTATTTCTAATTAAATCAAGGACTTGTTTATGATACAAATAAAGACGTTAATAGCCTATTCATTTAAAAGAGGTATGGCCATTTAACCGTGGATTCATTTCCTTCAGCATACTAATTTTGCGATTGCATTAAGTCTTCTCGAAAACTGCTTTAAAAGATCATCTGTTATGTACACTGTCAGAACAAAGTCAATTCAAACGCATTTTCGTACATTTAGATAAAAGATTCAGTCACCGAACTTGACACTTGTATGCAATTTTGACAGATTTTGACAATTTTTGTAGGTTTTTCTTAAAAGTCGTTGCATAGGACATCCAGAACCAAAATAAGCTAATTGCTACTTAGAAGGGCAAATGTTTATACGTTCGCAGCAAAAAATTGGTTTTGGTTCTCGGTGTCCTTTGAGTAGTTCTATCTTCTCAAACACCATGAAATAGCTAAAATTGACACAAAAGGCTATTTACAGCTATGTTCGATTGCTAATACGTCAGAAAACATACAAGTGTGGTATATATTAATTTTACTTCTAATAAGTACACATACCTGAGACCACCCTAAACTACTTTTGACAATATTTTAGCATATTCTGAAACTGACCCAAAATAGGAAAAAATTCACGCCTTAATGGCGATACTTCTTTGTATAAAGCGATTACCTTCTTGTCTAGCTGCTGGACCGTAGCTTTGGTCCTTTTGTATTTTTTGATTTTGAAGACCATAGAGCTACGAACTTTATCCCCTATAAAACTACCGACTATGCGTCTTGAATTTTGTCGAATGTTTCTAGGAGGATTTTTGACAAGACAATGCATATCATACGTATTTAGTGCCGGTGTATATTCATTAACTCAAACATATTTCTAGTTCCTTATCAATGTTTGTTATGCATCGTGAGCAATAATTTTATTCATAAAAGACACTTTCTTAATAATAAAGTAATCACCTACTATGAAACAACGGCAGTAGAATACCGAAGGAACAAAGGAGTGAAATTTACAAAAATCGAAGTCCAAAGGCACGGCCAAAACGAGAACACAGAAAACAATGACGTTCGACACAAAAAACAATGACGTTAGACAGATACAAAGCACAGAAACAGAAATTACAACATTCAAAACAAAGGCACTCACAGTGTAAACTCCAGTGAAACAGATGTGACATCAGGTGCTACGGAAGGGTAAGCATGTCCTGCTTTGTTAACAGCACCCGTCACACTGTGAGTGATTCAATCCGGGAAAATGTCAAAGTCGGTAGTCAAATCCGGGAAGACATGAATGTAGCTGAAAATGTCCACTTTCGTTTGGGATACTGACACGTCATATCTTTCAATGATGTTATGGTGATGTTATGAATGCGATTTTGAATTTCGCAGTCATGTGACATTTCGGGTTGCCGTGATAAATTAATATAGAGAAGATAAAAAGAAACGAAGGCCGAACATGACAATCACATGGAACAATCTACCAGGAAATTGCATAAGAAAAAACAATAAAGAGAGAAAAGACAAACGTAGACAACGATTGGACTTCGGGATATCCGGACTTGGTTCCGGCACTAGCAAGGTGTAGCGGTAGGGTTAAGCCGGTTTAAGGGTACATGTACATGTACCAAAAACCTCCCTTTTCTCTATCCCATTTCCCTTAAGTATATATAATAAACAAACAGAAAAACCCCTAATACTTCAATCTCGATTGGAAGAGAGATTTCGGAAGGCGGAACTAAATATCGAGTTTTGTCTGGAACGGATATCTCAAAATTTTAAACTTCGTATGAACTATTTTCAGCATTAAAAAGGTTTTTTTCATTCATTAAAAAAAATAGAAAAAGCTTTTGATGAGGAATTAATTTCAGAATGGCCATACAGCTCATACAGCTCATTAAAATTAATTGCAGTTGGAGTAAACACCCTGCAATGGGTTATGGTCTCATGTTCATTTACCTTTCCTTTCATAAAATATTTAAAACAAAGGCTTTATACAATATTTCCTTTAGGATACTAAGTCCGGATGCAAGCCATCAGCAAAATGGCCGCAGGCGATCTAAACAATAATATTTGTTATACCCCCCACGAACGAAATTCAGGGGGGGGTTATAGGAATCACTTTGTCCGTCCGTCTGTCCATCTGTCCGTCTGTCTGTCTGTGACAATTTTTCATAACAGTTTTCTCAGTAACTACTTATCACTTGAAATTTTATATGCAAGTTTGAAATGGTGTCCCATACCGCAAGTACCGATTTCAGGTTTGCTGAACATCTACTTCCTGTTTACTGACTTATTCAATTTTTTTTGTATCTTACAATGTATGTCAATTGTACAGTTTTCTTCGGAACAGTTTTCTCATTTACTACTGATAACTGTCACTTGAAATTTTGTAGGCAAGTTTAAAATGATGTCTTATACCCCAAGTAGTGTATTCAGGTATTTCATGTTTACCGACATACTTAATTTTTGGCCATCTTATCTCAGTTGTATAAATTGTTCGTAACAGTTTTCTCTATAATTACAAATCACTACTTCATGAAATTTTGTATGGAAGTTAAGAAAAAAAAACAACAGCAGTAGACTACCGAAGGAACAAAGCACAAGATTACATAAATCAAAGTCCAGAGACAAGGCAAAAGCAAGAACACCAGGAGACGGAAGTCCAAAGACACCACATGCCCACAAAACACACGAACATTACATATACAACACAGAAAACTAAAGCACTAATAGTGTGAACTCTCAAAAAACAGAGTGACATCAGGTGCTCCGGAAGGGTAAGCATGTCCTGCCCTGTATACAGCACCCGTCACACATGCAAGTTTGAAATGATGACCCATACTGTAACTAGCAATTCAGGTTAGCCGTACCTGAATTTCCTGTTTACAGATTAACTAATTTCCGACATCTTTTGTCATTGTAGAAAGTTGTCGTTACATTTTTCTCGTTACTTTATCACTGCCACTTGAAATTTGATATGCGAGTTTAAAACAATGTCTAATACTGCAAGTAGGGAATTCAGATTTACCGGACATCTTCTTCCTGTTTACTGAATTTTTAGGCATTTCTCTTCCATTGTAGAAACTTTTTGAAACTTTCTACTGGGGGAGTGGGGGTATCAATTTGTGGTCCATCAGGCCACAGTATCTTTAGTTAAAATAATTAGAAGAAAATGAATATATTAGTTACTGTAAAAAAAATGGAAGGGTACGGATAAATACCTAAAGAACTCAATACATACGCGAGACTACTCCCGCTTGTCCCAGTATCGCTTCGTAGCCAAAAAATGATGCGCAAAGTTTTAATAAGTTCTGCAGCTTCTTTTTGTAAGGCTCGAAAAATCTTCAAAGCGAAGAACCTTAAGGTAGATAGACACTTATATAAATATCCATGAGATTTTGTTAAAAGTCGGCTCAACTATCGACCTGAAATCTGTAATAAAAGTATTGGTAACCATGCTTGTTTTTTCTAGAACTGAGATCAATGTTGTCTTATTTTAAGCCTTTATCTTACATGTCTTACCTAAATTTACAAAGAATGCACGAGCAGTTTTAAGCTCAATATCTCTTTGTATTTTATTTATGATTCATTTGGGGGGGGGGGGGGTAAAGGGTAATCAAATATTTACAAAATAGGTATTAAATGTAATATGTTAGTTGTTATCATTAATGAGATCTTTTATCAAGGATCGTGTGAAAGATGGAGTAGTCATTTAATTTTGATATATTACTATTAATGAAAGTGTGTGGTTTCTCTACATGTCGTGTTTTATACTAACCTAGGAAATACAAATACATGTAATCGCAGACTAACCCGTATAATCCAGTTGTGATATTCAACTTCTACGATCACTCCTCATAGAAAGAGAGAATGGGATACGGAGAGGGCCTGAGTTATTCGAGTTAATCACAACACAACATACCCGTTTCAGTAACGTTGCTGCTTACATAGCTCACAGCTTTCGCAACACTGTCATCTTTGGTAACGTCAAGTTCAATAACATGCATACGTCCTGTAGTGCTAGCTCGTAAAGTATTAGCCCCGTCTCCATTTTTAAACAGGCATCCTGCAAACACTGTAAATCCCAATTTATCCAAATATTTTGCCAAACCAAAACCAAATCCTGTAAGAAATATAGTATCGTTATAAAATCAACTCATATCAAAATAGGTATGGTTTCCTTATTCAGTATTGCAGCTTGGTGACTTCAAATTGAAGAACAACAATAAAAGCGTTGTTCCATTGATAACTTCTATCATGTATGTGTAGAGACTTTGTCTCATGAGCATTTACTCTACATCCTTTCTTTCGTTGTTTGTTATTGACAACTTGGTATGAATCAATTCAATTCTTCATTCTGCAAACTTTTCTCTTTATTGTTGGCTTTATTTCAATTATATAGAGACCAATACATGAAACGGAAAAATTCAAATGTTTGACAAATTAAACATAAATAAAAAAATGCCATTACAAGGCCGTATTCAATGCATTTTGTGTGCCATTAATTTCAAAGTCTTCTTTAGGCATTTTGCCTTGTCAAATATTTCCTTTCCAAATTTTCAGTAATATACATTATATTTAAATAGTAAGGTACCTTGTCATTATTTGCATTTTTTTAAATAGTCAAGCTCAGTTCACACTTATTGATAGTATAATGGTATTTCTCTAATTTCGAGCAAATTTGAACACTTCCTGATCGATTAGTTAGAATAACTAACATGTGTGTATATTTATTCTAAGTTGGCGATTGGTCAGTTTCTAGAAATAGTGCAACTGGATGTTGTTGAAATTAACACCTGCATCATTGTCTAGCGAAAGGGTTTTTGCATGACCCAGTTTATTGGTAATGTAACATTTTTTTGTAAAATATTTCACTCGACACCCTTTTCAATGAATGGCATAATGATACACATAGCAAAGATAGTAGCAACAAAATGGCGGCATGTTTGAGAATGGAGACTACGGAGATCACTTTACTTTAAATATATTCGGAAGAAATAGAGAAACAATCTCTAAAGCCCCATTTACATGCACAGTTTTACACACATGTGTATCTTTAAAAAAGGTATGCAAATTTACACTGGTGTGTAATGACTGCATGTAAACGCAACTGCATACATGTGTAAACTTAACGAATAACAAAATACCGAAGTTACTGTTAATTTATTTTCTGCATATGCGCATTTCGACAGCTTATGTCTCATCAGTGCAGATAAAACCAAAACATTTGGAAATCCATTAACCAAAAAACATGTTCAAGATGATAGAGAACAAATAGCCAAAAGGATCTAAACAGAAAAGGGTGTAAATTTGCATAAGGTCAGGGGCATGTAAATATATATTTGCCTATGTGTAAATTTTCACGGTATGCATTTTGAGCATGTAAATGCAAACTAAAAATGCACACTGTGCAAAATGCTGTTTCTGTCTATCAAATGGAAGAAAAGGGCCTTGCAACTTGATTTGAATCATGGAAGTGATGCACACTCACTAAGCAATCATTTCTATAAAATTCAGACTTCTTTGACAGTTTTGTCTGATTTTGCGTTTCAGGCTTGTTATAGAGGAAATTGGACTCTGATTGAAAAAATAAAAAAACGATACAATACATCTTTATATTTTTCGGTATTTTATCATTCTGCAAATTTACGAGATCAAACGAAAACTGTTTATTTTTTACATATTTTTCGGCCCTTTTCACTTCTTGTAATAAGCTTTTTAAATTGAAATACACACCTAAGATTAAATGCATGTAAATGCATAGCATAAATATTTTTTCCTACTAGTGTACATGTATTTTTTCACACGTGTAAATTTACATTCTGGTGTAAATCTTGTGCATGTAAATGGGGCTTAATATTTTTTTCCAGTTTTGATAGTTAGATTTTCACATTTTAAAGTTCTCGGTAAACCTCCCACTTTTTAAAAATGTGAACAGTTTAACTATCTCGATTTGAGAAATATACGAAATAAACTCGAAACAATGTTCAGACTATATGTGAACATACATGTAGTTCGGGCATCTTAAACTGTACATCAGTATCTTGCACATCTGGTGAAAATTGAAATTTACCATTAAAATGTTGTTAAACAGATTTTGAATAGTATATTGATAATAAATACGATGAAATACGAAACATATATGCTGCATGCGAGTTTGCAAATATATGTCATTTTTAATTTAATATTATTAAGGTTATACAATAATACAGAAACAAATAGGAAAACTAACATTTTCGTCAGTTTAAATAAAATATGAACGGTAACTCATGTTTATATTTCATGGTCTAAAAGTGGTTTTTATTACACTCTTTATACTACATTTTCACACAAAAAATGTTTTAGTGGCTTCCCTATAAAATTGACAAGCAGTGTGAAATTATAATATTTCTCAATGTATAAGCCGCGTATAAACACACGTTATGCCTGCTAACCTCAATAATTTTCTACAGCTTGTTAGCTGATTATACTATAACTAATCCGAGATTCTGATTATCGCAAAATATTCAACGAATGATCGAATAACGCAGTAATTCACGAATGCGCGCAGCGCATGAGTGAATTACAGTGTTTTTCGATCATGAGTTGAATATTTTCGATAATCAGAATCTAGGATTAGTNTGTAAGTGACCTAATATGGTATATACACGGTCAGTAAATTGAATATTGGGCTCGAGCTACGCTCTCGCCCAATATGAAATTTACTGACCGTGTATATACCATATTAGGTCACTTACAGACTGTGTAATATATAATATTTCTCAATGTATAAGCCGCGTATAAACACACGTTATGCCTGCTAACCTCAATAATTTTCTACAGCTTGTTAGCTGAAACACTTTTCTTTAACTGGGCTTAGTATATTATTGTATCATTTTGCATATAATATGTGTTTTATATTGTCTTTTTACAGTTTCACACAATGCCTTAGTCAAGTTCTGTTTTCATGTTGAAAACTTACACCGTTTGTGAGTGTCGTCAGTGAAATGAATGATTGATTTTGATAATACATGGTTCAATCTAGATAGTACCTGTATCACACCCAGTGATAAATACACCCTGTCCTCTGATTTCGATCCGTTTAACAGCGACTTTTCTGTAGATAAAATACCCTGCATACAAAAGGATGGCTGCTGTTGACAGGTTCCAGAACCAATCTTGTGCAATGACTACTGGTATACATATTAACACAATGAGAAAAAGAAGTTCCGAAGTCTTGAATCCAAAAATCATACTTTCTCTTTTAATTGGCCTAAAAAAATAGCAATTAGATATGTATCGCTGATTGGAATGACGACCAAACAAGTGGTAAAATTTTATCGCTGACCAAAATGGTGTATTTCAACTGTGCATTCAATTCCCGTCAATTTTATATATAAACAATGGAGGGATATGATGTAAATGCACATGAGACAAAGTTTCTACAAATTCATGGTAGAACAACTCTTTTATTGCTGTTTATCATCTTGAAGTCACCAAGAGGTCTTTAACAATGAGCTTTGCTCATGCCTTTAAAGGCCCCTAGCATCGGTTTGAGCGAAATTCTTTGCTAAATGTCGATAGAATATCACATTTTCCTGATGCTGCGTAAAAAAGAAATTCTACGCCTCCCTTCGAACTGGACATTTCTTACTTCAAAGTTTCAACTTGGAACTAAGAAATGTCAATATGGAACTGAGAAATTGTCAGCTGGAAACTTGTCAAGTTGGCAATGAGAAATGACATATATATAGAGTTAGAAAGGAAAAAAGTCATCCCGGAAGTAAGAGATGTATACATTGTATTTTGAAGTGAGATTTGTCTAGGTAATTTAGGAAATGTTAACTTCATAGTGAGAAACGACAGGTTGGACATTAAAAGGTTTTGCAAACGTCATCTTTTTTGTAAAATAGTTAAATCTTTTATATAAAAATGCAGAATCTTTACAATAAAAACCATTGTCATTATACAGGAGTTCCTGTTTCCATTCAAACCTCCTTCATATCTATTTGCTATAACTCCAGAGTTTTCGTTCTAAATAACTAAATACCGAACTTACTGTAAATTAATTTCTGCATATGGCAATTTCGACAAATAATGTCTCTTCAGTGCAAATAAAATCTTAACATTTAAAAGACCATTAACCCAAAGACATTCAAAAATATTAAAAGAGAACAATAACCAATAATTTCTAAACAAATAACAGTTTTAAGTCAATGAATGTTATAAAAAATATGTAAGTACATGTATTTTTACCAAGAAACTGTGTCAACAATAAAATTGTCCTATCATTGTCATACTTTATAGGAATTAATATGAAAATAGGTGTGACCTATGAGGGGGGCGTACAATGTAGCAGTAATATGCAACAAGACGAACCAAGTCCCTACTAGTAAAACAAGGCTTTGTTTATTTCACCAGCAAAAAAGGGAAAAAAATAAGTTTTCTGATTCAAAAGCCCATACCCCGTGAAAAATAAGTGAATTGGAACCAATCCCAAATTTAAACTTGCACAAAAATATTAGATCAATGAAATGCAATGGTTCAGAAAAAAGAGGTTCGGCCGGAAAACTAATGTTTTCTTTTTGAAAAAAAAATCGAAGTTCAAACCCATAATTTGTCATTTACATAAATGATATGCCTAATTGCATAAACTCAAGCACATACTTATTTGCTCACGATACCAGGGTAGAAAATGGGGTCCAACTTTTTTCGGGATGTCTGGACTGGCCGGGAAGTTTTTAGGCTTGGGAATTCGTGATGTAGGGAAATGAATGACAGGGAATCAGGATTTCATCAGTTTTCAAGTTCCTTTGTAGTTCGGGATTTAGAAAAAAAAGTACGGATTCCGGGATGAGACCTCCTACGGTCCCCTCTCAGGGTGTATAAGGAAATAAAAAACAACAAGATTAGGCTTTAGATGAACTTCATAACTGCTTTAATACATGATTACTCAAGTTCCATTCGAAAAAATGCAGCAGTCCTGACTCCTTATAGATAAGGGGATATTGAAAAAATAGAAAATGTACGGAAGCTATCAAACAAAAATATAAATTACAAACAAAGGCTAAGGATTCTGAAATAAAAAAAAATCTCACCAAAATATAGTAGGGCTAGAGGGGACGTATATGATTGAGGTTTTCAAAATCTTAAATTAGATATATGACATTCAGGCAACATGTGGAATGTTCGAATTGAATACACAGTCAAGAACAAGAGGTCGTTCAAAAAAGATAATAATAATTAAAAAAAAACATGCAAGTTAAACGTCTGCAAGTACTACTTCACAAAATGGGTAGTTGATATTTGGAATAAACGCCAGGACAAGTAGTATATGATCTGTAAAAACAGTAAAGGAATTTGGAATAGGCTTAGATAACCACTGGAAACATCATGGGTAGCCAATACGATTTTACAATGGATATAAGTACAAGACAAAAATCCGACTGTCGCGCAAATTCGCCTACTAACATAACAGATAGATGTGTTACAACAGTCTGATGTACATGTATATGCATTATTGTGTCCTTGGTTCAGAATCATCCACAACTTACATGACTTAAGTCGAGTTTATAGATGTTATCGTCATTTTCAAATTGCTGCATTTTTCTGTTCTTGGTATGCGTGACAGCTGAAGTGTCCAAAACATCAGAAGTGTATGATAAAGCATCATTTATATCATGAGCCAATCATTTATAAGTATGATGGTGTTTGGTCATCAAACGATATGTCACATTTAAAATCGTTTGAATTTTTTTTTATTTACCGATCATTCACTTAGGATAACCCTGGTGAAAATCATACTCACTTACAAATTCATTAAACTATATAGATCCAAAAATTGCTATTACAAACTACATGTCATGCCCTTTTCATCAATACAAATTTTATGAAAATCGGCCCAAAAAGGAATTCTGTGGAATTTTTAAAAGAAAATGCCATTTTATTCACGGTCCATTTGATTTTCAGGGGGCCTGGTATTTTTACACGAGCCTGGAAATTCTTCGCGGGCCACATATTTTTTTCCCATATACACTATGCTAGGAATTTTTGTTGAGCCAGGCTTTTTTTCTCTAATGGACAGGATCAGGGCCAGATTATTTTTTTCAACCCAGATGCTGGTCAGATAATTTTGATGGAAAAAAATGGGACCATAAATGTTTTTCTAAAAAATACCACCCTCCTAACACCACCACCACCTCACCCCCTGAAAATCACATTGTCCGAGGAATGCACAGTTAAATTTTACTTGTGGAACTACACTTGAGCACTGAATGAACCAATGCACCAACATTCAAAATTGATAAGGGTAAGGATGTTTTGCTTTTCTTGAAATTTTGTCCGCCCTTTTTGTCCTCTGAAAATCAAAATAAATATCCAAAGTGATACAAAATGTGAAAAAAAGTTTTTGTTAAGAAGATCTCTGTTATTTCCATAAAAAACTTACGCAATTTGCTTATAATGAAAATTGAATTATCTCAGAATAAAAGGACGCCAGATTGCGTGAAATATCGCGCTGCCTGATAATGCTGCTATTACTATTGTTGCTATGGAAACGAGATCTCGTTACCCGGGATAGTCTCCGGCCTTCCGAGGAAATCGGGTACTTTTGAAAAAGAGAATAAAAATCCTACTTTATGTTTTGTCTTCAAAATTTCATAACTCTATTTATTACAAATGTAGTATCAAATACAATTTCGCAATTCTCCTTCCATATCAGAATTTCTCCATGACCTCCATGAAGTTTCAACTTCTTTCCGGTGCGCGCTACGCGTGCTTAATCCTTCACATAGGTAACGAAAGTTGAAAGAAAAATAGAAACACAGTATACAGAATATGATGATCAAATTTTAACATTTCTTAGAATTTATGCCCCCCCCCATTACAGCTTTTTTGGAGCAATACAGATGATTCTGACAAGATCTATTTTACAAATAAGCAATAACATTGCTTTAAATCACTTCATGTTACACATTCAGATCATGGAACAGATCATGCTTACCCTTCCGGAGCACCTGATGATACCTCAGTTTTTTTAGGGGTTCACACTGCTAGTGCTTTAGTTTTGTGGCGCTCTTGTTCATTTTTGATTATTTGTTTTGTCTTTGTCATACTGCCTCAATTCGTGTTGCTGTGAATTGCCGTGATTTTGGATTTATGATTTTAGAATTTCCACTTTCCTCGTTCTTGCTTCGGTATTCGTTTGCCGATGTATCTGAAATAAAGCAGCATTAATATTACTACATACGAGTATTTACAAATTAACCACTGCCTTCGAACTAATTTTCTTATTTTTACCACTTCTGATCAAATTTCACATCGAAATTAAAACAATATCCAGAAAAGGGAGTTCAGGTGAGGCGGTTACAACTTTAAGCTATCAGAACCTCCTATTGGATTCACCCATGCTCAAGTAACTGCATTTAAAATGAGAAAGACCTAATCTATTCTTTTGGTCATTTTTAGCGTACATTGTATTTCTTTTACTTTAGAAAATAATCATAGTAAGGGGACAACCATCTGATTTTTGGAAGGGCATGAGCGCTTTTACCTAGAAAAATTATTTATTTTCATGAAAATCTGTAACAAAATATTCATTTCAGCAAATGTCACATCAAATTATTTATCTGCATTTGCAACAAAAAAATTATTCTTTAAATCAAAATCGAATTTAAAGTAGGATTAGAATATTTATTGTCACTGGCACCAAGATCAATTTTTTCATTTCAAAATCGCCCAAGGCACCCCCAGGTTGAAAATCAAATGGTCGTCCCGTTAATTCAATTTCATGTTCAATTTATGCGTTTTAACGTTCGAGTTATTTTGTGCGCTGATTTTGTGTTGAATCCCCGCTTGGCTAAATATCCTTTCATTTCGAATCGGAACCCTCCCCCTTTTTCTAATTGTGATAATTATAAGTGTGGCACACAATCTGTATAATACTCTCTAAACAGAATAATTCATATTCGAATAAATGTCCTTTAAAAGTGAACAAGACAAACCATTATGTTAGAGGGTACCCAATAAAATTAGAATGTAGTGTTGTATTTCTTACCTTTGTAAGTTTACTCTGAATCTATGACCTTATTATCATGACTGGGAATGTATAAATAGAATGTCGTTGACCTGAATAGCAATGAGGGTTACACTTCTCATAGAGAATATAGCTTGTTCAACGATTTTATAGATTTGCAAAAGCTTTTAAATAACAAGAGTAATTTCATTAAAAGGAATGGATTGAATTTAAATTATATAAAATATTTTGATTGATTTCTAACGTAATATTGGGATAAAACAAAAAATCTTATTTCCGATTTGGGTCGGAAAGACCTTACTCAACCCGGAGAATCATGAAACTTTTGAACATTTTTCAGTTGAACTTGTGTGTGTTCCTCATTCGTGCTCCAAATACAAGGAAGACACGGGTGATAACTTCCTATATATATAGATAGGTACGGTTATGCGGCTCAAAAGGGTATGTTCTTTCATGTCTGATTTATATGATAAGGTTAAAAAATATAAGAAGAAATATATCAAAAGGTCTAAATTTCAACATCGGACATACAATTAGGTTGCAATTACAACTTCAAATATGTAACCACAAAATTAATCTTCAGATAGCAAAACGACATTATCCAAATGATTTTTACACTATACAAAAATATATATGAATAGGCTGTAAAATTTGATTGAATATATGAAAGGGATCCCCTTTTCACTTTGGTAATATATGAAAAGGGTTTGTTTAGATTTGATTGTCCGCACACCCGTACCAATATATACGGTAGGTGACCATGTGGGAGAAGACATCTTGAATGTATCATTGCAACAACCATGAACTGGTAGATATACTTAAGAACAAGAAACTGACAAGACCAGGACACGGGGGTGTAACATAAACTGAGTTTATCGATCTTAATAACGAATCTTAGAATACCAGCGAATATATATCTGCTGAAAAAGATTATATCTCATGTGTACACTTAGTTTATATTTATTATCTAAATTAATTATACTATAACTAATCCAAAATTCTGATTATCGCAAAATATACAACGAATGATCGAATAACGCAGTAATTACAGCGTTTTTCGATCATGAGTTGAATATTTTCGATAATCAGAATCAAGGATTAGTTATAGTTTTTATTATATAGATCTTCACTCATATTTGATGGTTCCGTTGATGATTCCTTTCATGGACTATGTTTTCAAGATTAATCCGCTGTGACGTTTACTTAACAACAACGTTGACAACGTCTATTGTGACGTCACTTCCTAGAGTGAAATTATGGAAAATAATTTCACAGTTAATTTTCACTTTTCTTTCACTGAGAAATCTCAATCTTTCACCGCTATCTATATAATAATGTAAATTCTAAAACTAAGTTTTAACTTCTTCTATTGTAGTTTTATCCTTGGCCATATTTGATATTACTGATTATTCGGATTTCGTTTGGTTTTATGCATTTTTGAACATTTTTTTAAAATCGTTGATTTTCTAGGTTTGGATTCTAGCCCTGCTGATGAGGAATTAATTTCCGAAATGGTCATACAGCTCATTAAAATTAATTGCAGTTGAATTTAACATATCTGTCATGGTCTCATGGTCATTTACTCCATATCCTTTCGTTAAATATTTAATACAGGAGTTTAATGCCGTGTGGAGTTGGTAAAACAATTCCTCTTGTTTTAGATGTATGCTCTTTTTTTCCTAGATATGGTGTACTTGTACATGAGATTATACCTCATGTGTACACTTTGTTTATACTTATTATCTAAATTTATGTAAATTCTAAAACTAAGGTTTAACTCCTTCCATCGTAGTTCTGTCCTTAGCCGTATTTGATATTACTGATTATTCGAATTTTGTTTGGTTTTACATGTATGCATTTTTGAAGGCTCTCCCAAAAATGGACGGTGCTTTATGATGTCATGTCCATTAACCGAATTCATCCCTATAAGTAGTGATAGTATCACAGAATGAGACACTATATATTATGCCTAGTGGAAGTACTTCTACACACATTTCGACAAATATCAATGAATATCTCTGAAAATATGAAGGAAAAATGTCGAGACTTTTGGAGACTTTACGGCATTACTCTTTCTTGTTGGCAGCTATTTTTATCTTTTTGTTCCCGTAATTTGTACATGTTGAATACAAAAGGTGTCAAGTATACACATTTACACCATTACCTGTGTTATCACAAATCAATATTTGGAAAATAAAACATTACATGTGTCAACCCTACAAAAGTACAAATTTGAAATGGACTATAACAAAGAAAATTGAACAGTCTGGATATAATTCTGCTGACAGTTCGCATGTTCCATCATAAACCAACAATGTTAAATTAATAGAACCGTCCTCGTTCTTACAGTTAATGGTCAAAAGGGACGTTGCTAGATTTGGCGTTCCACTCATTTTTTTTCTCGGAATTTTCGAAAATTAAAGCTATGCAATTTGGAACATGAGTGACATTTAGGGTTGAAAATAAAATCGTGTACGTAGTTCTATATGTCATTCATCCGAAATTAACGCTTTCCCGTAAACTGCATGCATACAGTCGCAAACAGGGACAGTTATCGGAGTACAACCGTTTTCACGGATGAATAATTCGAGAAATATGACGTCACGAGATAAAGGCATTTATGCATGTGCCGACATTGCATATTATACACAAATCTATCGTCTTGACACTTTCAAACAAGCTTAGAACGTTGGAAACATAGAAGTCAGATTTCCCTCCTTTAGGGGTGAATACAGTAAATAAATCTCCATTAATTTCTATGTTAATTTCTATGACAATGAACACTCATGATTTTCTCGTAATTAATCGGGAACTTTTATATCTCATTCAGTAAAATACAAATGTAGTTCTATTTTTTGGCATCGTCGAAACATAAGGTCATGTAGTATATTTTAGCCATTTCAGTGACTTGAAAACGGATATAGCAATTCTTACTTTGACCGCCCCCTTTTCTCGCTATGGGAAAATGTAGAATGATTTCTGATTACTTCCTTCATTTTTTAAACATAACATATGAACTAGCTTTTAAAAAGTATTTATTTCAAATAATATCCTCTAATCATCTCATTATAATTCTTCATCACATTACTGAAAGCTCTCCCCAAAATGGACGGTGCTTCATGATGTCATGTTTATTTACTGAATTCACCCCTAAAGATGCATATTGTCAGAGTTATTTTTCCGTAGACGTGAGAGAAAACCGTAAGAAAAGATATAACGATAAATAAAGGACGAAGACTTGAAACAATACATCCATAATTATGGCACGCGATAGTAACAAAAATGCGGTATACCTAGTATTTCGAACGAAAACTAGGGGTTTTCGTGCGAAATACTAAGTATACCGCACGTTAACTAGGGGTTTCCGATCGGTATACATAGTATTTCGCCGAAAACCCTAGTTTTCGTTCGAAATACTAGGTATACCGCATTTTTGTTACTATCGCGTGCCATACCGATCGGTATCGGAAATTCGAGTTTAAAACAAAAACGCTATTCATAGTTTTAGCCAATGAGAAGCGAGAAACGGAAATCGCTATTTGATATTTAACGTTCGTCCAATCAGAAACGGAAAACGGTATTCAGGGTTTAATTAAACCAATCAAAATCGTTTATTCTGTTTATCGCTTATAATTCTCTATTTTTTATTCAAATTTTCGTATCTTTTATTTGTTTTATATATTTTGATATTATAAATTAATTATCAAATAGAGTTGTGCCT
>MJUU01010960.1:158382-227547 GCA_002080025.1 Modiolus philippinarum
TACCGATCGGAAACCCCTAGTTAACGTGCGGTATACCTAGTATTTCGCACGAAAACCCCTAGTTTTCGTTCGAAATACTAGGTATACCGCATTTTTGTTACTATCGCGTGCCATACATAATTTACGATTAATCGATAACGAAGACTCACGAATAGTTCCAAATGATAACACACGGAAATTTGATCAAACAATCCGCTTGATTTTTCTAATACCTAACCATAAGACTTCCCCATGTAGGTCATATCCGGCTAATTTGACTGCCGGTTGTAAATATACATCAACATATATCGCGCATGTGCATTTCAAACACGACTCATTAAAACCCTGTAGGGTTAAGTTTTGACTAAGTTTGGTTCCAATCGACTTTGTTTTTTCACTGATTGCGGACATATTTTTGAAGGATGCCAACTATGCTCAGTTGTAACCAAGTTTAGTATGAACATTGGCAATGTAGTTTCATTACAGAATTTTCCCATACGATTTATGTTAAAATGATTTCAAGGCTGACCGTCATTTCAGATGAGATACCAACCTGCCTGACATTTTAAAGGGAAGTAGCAAAGAACTTTTGTAACCAAATTTGGATCCCATTGGCCTTGTTTTGCTGAGATGATCTTTGGATTTTTCGCAATATTGTTGAGTGCTAAAGTATGTTCCCCGGTTGTTTGGCCATCATTGGCGTAATGCGGATTTGCTGGACAACTTTTCAAGGGCCAAACTAGGGAATTTTAGGACAAAAATTTGTTCCAATTAAAATTAAAGGATACCTTTTTTTTTGGGGGGGGGGCATTTAGGGCTCGCTATATGGTGTGAAGTTTATCACTGTGTTGACGACTGTACGGTGACCCCTAGATGCTTTGGTTTGGGTCGTTTTAACCTAGATATGGGATGTTGTCTCCTTTACTTTTACCACATTGCTTCCTTTCTTTTTCATACTTGTATATTTTATGAGTCATCATATGAACTTTAAAAAGTTCTAGCCAGATTTGTCCACAATATATCAATAAAATCACATATTCTTTGGATTATTAAAACTATAATTTTACTCACATATCGGTGTGCATTATACAAACAGGGTGTAAAACAAGTGATGCAAAAAGTGATGCAAAATCTTATTCAGTAATTTCCCTATGTACAAAATGTATGCTGCATATATGTATCGCATAAAGTCGGAGATCCTTCCACACCTTCTGGCTAATTTTTCAGAATGTCAGTATTGTTTTTCCCTAAAGCAAACTTTATTTGGCGTAAACGATGGTTTTGATTATTATCATATAGCCAACAAACGCCCTCATATATGACAGAAGAGCTTCATTGTTTTTACACTTTCAAAACGTTCTAAGTTCTGAGTATCGTAGACGACCACTTAAGATCACTTAATTCTATATCATCTTTGATTTATGTCTTTGATCCGTTAGAGGCAGAATGAAACAGAGGTTTTCATTAATGTTTTAGAGTTTGTTGTTTGAACTTACTTACATATGAAGAATAAATTGCAAAAACTCCTTTCCTCGTGATCATGCAATTAATTAACGTCTGTAGTAATTGTTAAATTTCATATGCAAGTGCAATATTTCAAACTCAACATTTTCAATTAAAAGGAGAAAGGAAGTATTCACCTTTCCCCCTTTCCCCTGATGTCTTTGTCAAACAACGGTAGTAGAATACCGAAGGAACAAGGAGTGAAATTTACAAAAATCGAAGTCCAAAGACACGAAAAAAGCGAGAACACAGAAAACAATGACGTTAGACACAAAAAACAATGAAGTTAGACAGATACAAAGCACAGAAACAGAAATTACAACATTCAAAATAAAGGCACTCACAGTGTGAACTCCAGTGAAACAGAGAGTGACATTAGGTGCTCCGGAAGGTTAACAGCACCCGTCACACTGTGAGTGATTCAATCCGGGAAAATGTCAAAGTCAGTAGTCAAACCCGGGAAGACGTGAATCTAGCTGAAAATGTCCACTCTCATTTGGGATACTGACGAGTCATATCTTTCAATGATGTTATGGTGACGGCCATATAATTTCTTGAGGGATGAAATTAACATTGGTTGAACAAATCCCTGACTAAGCAGCTTTTTGGACAGTGTTTTTGCTCTGTTTAAAAAATCACTGTACAAACTACACGCTCGACAGTAACGAATCAACTGTGAAATGTACACTCCATAGGCTGGAGAGGTAGGTATATTGCTGCTAAGAAAGAGAAAGTTCACAATTGGGAAATTTTTATTATCACGATTGTCATATAGCTTAGATTTCAAACGTCCATCTTCGTCAATATACAATAAAACATCTAGGTACGAAGCTGAAGTAGGTGTTTCAGTTGTTTCTTTAATTTCAAGCTCATTTGGATAGATCTGATGTAAATTCTCCTTAAATTTAGGATTGTTAAGAGAAAGTACATCGTCTATGTAGCGGAAGCTGAAATTAAAGGAGGAGTGGGCTAAATGTTTGTGTTTTCTTTGAATAAGCCCTTGTAAAAACTTGGCCTCGTACGAGTGAAGGAAAAGGTCAGGTAAAAGCGGCGCACAGTTTGTTCCCATATGAATCCCTATTGTCTGTTGGAAAACAGGACCTCCGAATTCGACAAAAATATTGTCGATCAAAAATTCTAACATTTTGATTACGTCAGTCTCAGTGTACTACTTGTTTGAATCAGTGTGGTTCTTAACAAAATATGTCTTGTTTTTCCCTATAACTAAATAGGTGTATCTGCGTTCTCCATTTTTTTTGTGCAGAAACATCGATGTATTAAGTCTGCAATTACTGTTTTTAGTTTATTGTGTGGCAGGGTTGTATAAAGTGTGGAAAAGTCAAAAGTGTGAATGCTATGGCAATGGGTAAGACTGGTTGAGGATAGCTGTTCAAGGAGATCTTTTGAATTTTTTCAGAGTCCACATTTGATTCATACCGCTTGTTGAGTAAGCTTTATTACAGTAATATTTCAGGCCTTCTCTGACTGCGGTCAACAAAGTAGTGAGGAGCTGTGAAAGAGGTTTAGTGGTGCATCTTGAAGACCCGGTCAAAGAAAGGAATATGTACGATAAGGGGCATATTTGGTTACTAGAATAAGCTATATTTTCAAACAAATGTTCCTTTAAACTTTACTTGGTATATCACAGTTCAAATATTGCACAAATCAAAGGGCAGTTACATCATTAAATCCTGATTGTGACGTCACAAATATTATGCATCTTCAAGATTTACCGAACATCCAAGAGTTTTCATTATTTTTTGTTTATGTTTTAGCACAAGAAGCTGAGAGCGCATGCTTGTGCCAATGAAATTTCTTGATATATTAACAGTATATGGAATTGACACCTTTACATGCAAAGATCTCATTGGCACAGGCAATGCTCACTGTGTTTCCTGTACTGATACATGTTACGATTTGTGTCATTCTAGTCTATTTTGGTGAAAATGTTCATATTTGTCGATTTTTTTCTGCAAACAAAATAGACTGGGTGAAACTTGTCGTAGTTTGTTATATACTGATATTGAGTTGTATTTTGAGACATCCTTTTATCAAATATAGGGCCAACTATGCCCAATAATGTGCATACTACTTTGTGCAAAAAGATGCTTTTAGCATATATAAATTTACTTTCCTCTAAAGATAACCATTAAAGCTTCTTTTCCGTTAAGATATATTTTATTGCAAGGATTGTATTTTTGGATAATTGTAAAGAAATGCCTTTTCACGTAAGTAATCCATCACACTAGTCGGCAAGTAATTGTTTAATCGAGCCAAAACCTGTAACGAGAACCATATTAACATCGATAAATTTGATATTAATATTGATTAGTGATAAAATATGTCTATTGTCATTAATTACAAAATGATATCAATATAAATATAAAAATAATATATATATAAATAAAAACAAAATAAGTGTTGCGAAGTTGTTATAACATGCACAAATGCAACAGTCAGTATAGTGGTAAACCAACTAAATTGGGCAAAGTCAAAATAAAAACAAAAATACGAAATGATCTGAATTGAAATGATAAAACATGGGTTAAAGAGCCCAATATTTCGACATTAAATGTCTCTTTCTAGGATAAAGTAAACAAAAAATAAATAAATAAATGAATAAAAACACGTTTAAACGGGTCGAAACACCTAAATAAAGAAAAAAACAACCGAAAAATTAACAATGACCGAAATGTACAATCACAGGTCAGAATCACAGTACACTTAAAACAGTATCTAAACAACTGAATAATATTGGAAATACAGCACAAGTTAAGCTCTCAATAAATGAAAAGGGCAGTTATCAACATTACTCAATTATGCAAGACATATACTTGTTATTATGGAACAATACTTCTGGTGGCTTTTTTGTTTGTCAGTACTGAGATAGGATTCGGTGATTTTACTTTACAAATGGAAGAAATGGAGACACCAGAAACCTAGATAGGATAGATATACATAAATAAATTGAATAAATACAGAAATGCAGAATGTTCAGTACATACCTAGTATTGAATAGCCCATGAAATAAATGTATAAGTGTAGAGTGTTCATGGAATGAAAAAAAAAGGTTTAGAATGTTAATAGAATAAAAATAGGTGTAGCATGATCATAACATAAAAATACAACCTATACCTTCAATGGTGGTGGCAAAATACGTGTAATAGAAAAAAAAGAAGGGAAACGGGGAATGTGTCAAGGAGACAACGACCCAAATGGGAGTAATAAAAACTCCAAGCCACCACAATATCTTCCTTAGACGGTGAGGAAACCCCACACACAAGGGCAGGTTGGAATCGGTCCCTAAATAAAGAGTAATCAGGTTCAGCGAAATAAACTCCATCCTATATAGACTCCTATAGACATAAAGTAAACTTACTAGAAAACAGACAAGACACACAAAGGCTTAATAACTTTCCTGACTTAGGACAGGCGCAAACCTGCTGCGGCGGGGTAAAACTCAAACCTCCCCCTATAGCCAATGTGATAAATAAAAAATAATCGTAACAACAGTAAAATTCAGTTAGCAACAGGACTGAATCAATTGTGAAAAATGAAACTGAAAAAACTAAATATACCGACATAAACATGAAATCACAAAAGACTACTAGCAGTTAACTGACATGCCAGCTCCAGACCCATTACCAACTGACAAATACAATTATGTTCTCTCAGTATACAGCTTCCAACAAGATCCCAAGTATTAATTGTTCGTTTTTAGTATATATTTGTGTTCATGACAAAATTAGTATTGAATGTTCTTAACATAAGTTCATTTATAAGTATTGAATGTTCATTCATAAATTTAGTAGCGTATAATGTTAGTGAATAAATTCATTAGTGTGGAATGAAAAAGATATAAAAAAATAATGTGGAATGGTCATGACAAAAAAAAAAAACGTTAGTGTGGAATGTTCATCACATAATTACATAAGTGTGGAATGTTCATGACATACATAACATTAATGTGAAATGTTCATGACATAAAACATTAGTCGGAATGTCCATGATATAATTAGTTTAGTGTGAAATATTCATAATATGAATACATTAGTGTTTAATGTTCATGACATAGACATAAAGTGAATGAATGCTTTTGACATAAAAAAGGCCTCATGGTGGCTTCAAGATGAGGAACAACAATAAAAGCGTTGTTCCTTTGCTTGTTTTTACATGTATTTGTACATGTATAAACTTTCTTTCATGCATTTCACGAAAAGATATGTGCATTAAATCCATATCCTTTCACTCATAATACATTAGAGTGACATTTTCACGACATAATACCACAAATGTGGAATGTTACCGACATAAAACATCATTGTAAAATTTTCATGACAAAAATATTATTGCGAAATGGACATGAAGATCTTATGGTGGCTTTGAGTTGTTATTACTCCCCTTTGGGTCGTTGTCTCTTTGACACATTCCCCGTTTCCCTTCTTTTTCCTATGATATAAATAAATATGTGTGGAATATTCATGATATAAAACCATTAGTGATTGTTCATGACATAAATACACAATACATCGGCAAACGAATACCGAAGCAAGAACAAGGAAAGGGGAAATTCTAAAATCATAAATCCAAAATCACGGCAATTCACAGCAACGCGAATTAAGACAGTATGAAAAAGACAAAACAAACAAACAAAAAAGAACACGAAAGTCACAAAACTAAAGCACTAGCAGTGTGAACCCCTACAAAAACTGAGGTATCATCAGGTGCTCCGGAAGGGTAAGCATGATCTGCTCCACGCATGGAACCCGTCACACTGCCAGTGAAAAGTCCGGTTTTGTCACAGTCGGTGTTAGTCAGTCCCGTAACAAACTCTGGATCTACCCAAAGATATCTGTTCTCATTTGTGAAACAGAAACATTGTAATGATCTGTCAAATCGTGGTGACGACCGTAAAACGTCTGTAGCGACAATTGCAACAGTGACTGAACATACCCTTGATGTATAAGTTTTTGAGACAGTAATTTCGCTCTTTTGACAAAATCGCTGTACAAACTACAGGCACGGCAATAGCGAATGATTTGTGAAATGTACACGCCATATGCCATATGCCGGAGAAGCGGGAATATTACTGCTCAAAAACGGGAAGTTCACTATTGGAAAGCCGAAATCAGTCGAGATCATCGCGCTTGTCGTAACGTTTTGTTTTCAGACGTCCAGAGTTGTCAATGTAGAGGTATAGGTCCAGGTATGATGCTGATAATGGTGTATCAGTGGTCTCTTTAATTTCGAGTTCATTTGGGTATGTAAGATGAAGGTTATCCTTAAAATGAGGATTGTTCAATGAAAGAACATATCTATTTAACGAAATCGGAAATTAAAGGATTTGGCTAGCTTATTTCTTTTTTTCTGAACTAACCCTTGTATGAACCTGGCTTCATACGAATAAAGAAACAAATCTGCTAACAGTGGAGCACAATTAGTCTGCTGGAAAACTTGTCCTCCAAATATGTTGTCAATCAAGAATTCCAGCATTGCAATGACATCCTCCTCTGTATACTTTTTGTGTGAGTCAATGTCTTTATCTATCACTAAATATGAATATCTTCCTTCACCCCTTTTTGTACAGAAAGACTGATGTATTAAATCCCGGAGTACTGAGTTAAGCTTATCGTGTGGAAGAGTAGTATAGAGAGTAGAAAAATCAAATGTTTTGACACTGTTGCAGTGGTTGAGTTCAGTTGAAGATAGATATTCTAATAAGTCTTTTGAATTCTTGAGTATCCACATCTGATTCACTCCACTTGTTGAGTATACTTTATCACTATATATCTTGAGGCCATCTTTGACTGCAGTAAGTAATGAACTTAGAAGCTTAGAAAGGGGTTTTGTTGTGCATTTTGCAGACGCAGCAATGTATCTCTATTTGTAAGGGCATTTATGTAATTTAGGTACCCAGTAGATACAAGGCAGGTTGTTGTTCTCTTCACTCAAACTGATACCAAAGGAAGACAATACTGATTTGTGATTGTTTAGTATGTCCTCCCTTGTTATGGTGGAGAGTTTGTTTGTGGGGTTGCCAAATGAATTGTCAGTGCCCATCTCCTTCATTAGGCAGTCAATGTAGTGTCTTTTGCAGATAAATGTGATGTTGTTTTGGGCCATGTCAGCTGGTACGATGATATAATTGTCATGGAGGAAGGACAATGTTTTTTCTACCTCGGGATCATCGAATATGCTTTTTGAATTGGGGCTAATGGTTCTCTTAAGGCGCCTCATTCGAGCTACAATCAATGACTTTATGGACCTGATCCAGTCGGACATTCAACCTTTACCTTCTCTGTCTTAGCCTTCCTCAACTGCGTCCATAAATATTTTAAAGTTATGTTTCCAATTGATGGGTTGGGGTTCACGATACTTTGGACCTTTTGTGAAGAAATCACATAGTTTCTCATTGCTTACGATGTTGAGGTCCCTGTAATAACGTGACCAGCAGGAGCGTACATAAATGAGGAAGAGAGACAAAAACAACCAGGTGGTTTTGATTTGAAGTCATCAATTTGGACATCCCGCAATACATAAGTGTGGAATGCTTGTGACATGAAACATAGATGTGGAATGTTGATGACTTAAATACGTTATTGTGGAATTTTTATGAATCTAAAACATTAGTTTGTAATGTTTATAACAGAAATAAATGATTGTATAATGTGCATGACATTAATAAATTATTATAATGTTAGTGACATGAACCCATCGGTGTGGAATGTCCACGACATTGATACTTCAGTGGGGAATGGTCACTACATAACCTACTGCTGTTGAATGTTCCTGACATTAATACATAAGTGTGAAATGTTCATGACATAAATGCAGAAGTGTAGAATGTTTATTACATTAAAACACAAGTATGGAATATTCCTGACATAAATACATTAATGTGAAAGGTTCATGACAGATAAAAAACATTAGTTCGGAATTATATCATTACATTGGTGTGGAATATTCATGACAATAATGTATTAGTGTGGAATGTTTATGATATAAATGTACAAGTGTTGAATGTTCGTGACATTAAACATTATTGTGGAATGTTCATTACTTTAAACATTATCAGTCATTAATACATAAGTGTGTAATGTTCATGACATAAACACATTAGTATGGTATGTCGATGACATAAAAACATTATTGTACCATGTTCATGACATTAATTAATTAGTGTGTAATGTTCATGACATATGCACATAAGTGTGTAATGTTTATGACATAAATACATTATTGTTGAATGTGCATAACATTAATACATTAGTATGAAATGTTCATGACATCGATGCATCAGAAGGAATGTTCATGAAATCAATACATTAGATTTAATATTTATGATATAAATACACTAGTGTGAAATGTTCATGAAATAAATACACTGGTTAGGAATGTTCATGACATATTTTCATTGGTGGGGAATGTTATTACATACATGCATTAGTGTGGAATGGTTATGACATCAATATATGACTGAGGAACACAAATATATTAGTGATGATTGTTCGTGACTTAAAAACATTAGTTCGGAATTGTCATTACTTTTCTTTTTCATGTCACTGTATGTGTAACTTATAGTGATTTTTTGAAAAGAGCCTAAAACACTGTCCCAAAAGCTGTTAGTCAGGGATTTGTTCAGCCTTCGTAAACTTCATCCCCTCAGATAGCCGTCACCATGACATCATTGTGTCTGTGTCCCAAATGAAAACGGACATTTTCAGCTAGATTTCACATCCTCACGGATTTGACACACTCGGTTTTGACTAGACCCTGGATTGACTCACTAATATTTTGACGGGTGCCACTAGTGGAACAGGACATGCTTACCCTTCCGGAGCACCTGATGTCACTCTCGGTTTTTATGGGAGCTCACACTATGAATGCTTTAGTTCTTTATGTCGTCCATTTTTTATTTCGTGCATTGTGGCTATCCAACGTCTTTGTTTTGTCTTTTTTTCTCTGTTACCGTTTTTGCCATATCTTTGGACTTCAGTTTTTGTAATCCCTTCCCTTGTTCCTTCGGTATTCCACTGCCGTTGTTACTTTCATACTTGGATTGCGATTCATGGATTCGAATTGTTATGGAATTATGTATAGACAAATAATTCTGTTTCATTAAAAAAGTTGTTTATATTTTAACTAGGGTTAGTAGATAATTTTGTTGTATTAAAAATTAGTGAATGGCAATTCAGTACTACCGAGTTTATTGTTGTTTTCTCAAAAAGAATATTCAACCTTTTATTGCACGAAAGAGAAAAAACTTTATCGGATATTTGGAAACATTATCAGTTTATCGAAAGATATTTAATCTCTTATTAATGCTTAAGTATTTTTATCATCTAAAATATATTATGATGCACATAAACTTAATATAATGTTACAGTCAAAAGATATATATATATATATAGGCCTTTATTCATTAAATTGTTCAGAAATTAAGAGATAACCATACTGTATTTTAGGATCTGAGGGTGTAAATCGTAGATTTTACTGTCGCAAACTGAGTTTTCCGGCGACGCGTTAGCGGAGCCGGAAAACGGATGTTTGCGACAGTAAAATCTTAGATTTACCCNNNAAGATCCAAAAAAACATTCAACATCGATTTTTAAAGGACAGGAAGTTTGGTGTGCGTCTGCGCCAATACGTTCCTATTGGTTCCGACGGTAAATCCTGGATTTTACCCCCTCAAAATTATGCCGCCATGCAATCAAAATTAGCGTTACAAACATAAGTGCATTAGAATGAAGATTTTACTACTTCTACAGAAGCATTATGTTCACTTTCAAAACGCATAACAGCTCCTATCTCGAAGGCCCGTAAGCAGTCTATAAAACTTCATGGCATCAGAAGAATTATAATAAAATGCCATCTGTGGATGTTTGTGTTAGATTATTACACACTTATTCTGTAAAATAGACAAGTATACAAAAAAGCAACAACTGTATTTCGGTCAAAATTATAAATCTTTCGGATGGCTTTGTCCCGGATAGAATTATTTCAGCAATATCAAAATTGAAAATGAGCAGTAAAGATTGCAAAATTGAATTTATTTGGGTGTTTATGATATTATACTTACACAGGCGATATCTATCCAAGATGTCATTCCGTCGATAAGATATCTGTATTGAGGATTTTCATTGGTAATAGCGTCTACAAAAGCTTCGGTAACCGGATCAGATGATGGACAGAAATGAGGTTTACAAATAAGATGTGCATGTTCTGCAGATTTGTAAGAAGCGTAAAAATATTCCCTCCCGTATGTGGTTTTAACTTCATCACTTGCTGCATCCCACATGGTGTCATATTGTGATTTAATTCTTGATATCTTCAAAAATCGAAAAATAGTTTTAAAATTAGTATTAGTAGCTGCATATTATCATTAGAATTTGCAAAAAGTAATATTTCAATAAGATCAGATTTATTTCATTTTTGGTATCTTCTCTTGATGCTACAATTTATAAGCAATTTAGTGTGATGTTGAAAATGATGAAAAATATACACGAGATAACCTGACTAACTTCGCCACCGCTTCTACAATCTACACAAAAAGAAGTTTTACGCATGTCCAAATATATTCATGTATACGCTTTTTATGCAATGGTTGATGGCAGTATGTATTCACTCATAAACAATTTTCTACAAAGAATAGATCAAGATACCTCACACTACTCAGGGATTTTTTTTTACAGCAACACCAAATTCAACTAATTATATAAATAATATGCGTAGAACTTAAAATGACCATTAGAAATACTACATTCACTGCTTTCCCTGCTATTCAAATGAAAGGATATTTAGAGGAAAGCAATGAAATAGCTTAAAACGAGACGACAATAACTTAATCCAACTCATCCATAGACTTGTCATACTTACATTAATACCAACCAATAGCATGGGAAACGTCTGGTTTGACGCTTAAGAAAATTAGAAACACAGCGCCTAAGATCTATTCGTGATAAATTATCACTTTCTCTTTGATCCATGACAAAACAGGACGAAAACGGGTGCAACACAAAAGGAAATATGTGGAGAACGAACCATAATGAGGAACAGACTCAGACTCAGAAATGGTAAAAGCGGTTACTGAATTATGGCGATATTTCTGCCAAAAGCTGCTTAATCAGGGATTTATTCATCTCGTATTAAGTTTACCAATCGAGAAATTATATGGCCGTCACCATTACAACATTGAAAGATATGATCTGTCAGAGGTCCATATGAAATGGTGAATAAAAGGATATGGAGTAAATGCACATGAGACAAAGTCTCTACAAATACATGGTAAAAAAACAAGCAAAGGAATAACGCTTTTACAGACATTTTCAGCTAGATTCACGTATCTCCGGAATTGACTTTACCGATTGTTTACTTTTTCTTAGAATGACTCACTTACGGTGTGACGGGTGCTGTTACAACAAATGTAACAAAGAAGGACATGCTTACTTTAGAACGTGATGTCACTCTCAGTCTCATTGTGAGTGCCCTAGTTTTATATGGTTTTTTATTTCTGTATTTTGTGGCTATCTAAGGTCATTGTTTTCTGTGTTCTCGTTTTGGCCATGTCTGTGGACTTCGATTTTTGTAAATGTCACTTCTTTTTTCCTTCGGTATTCTACTGCCATTGTTTCAATCAAACCTTAAGTAAGACATGTTCATACAATAAAATAATTACTGCCATTATTCTCCGAACACCAACATGAAATTTTACCTTTTTTATATTTTAGAATTTGCTCATTCGGGAAAATGAACCACAATATTTCAATTTAATTGGAACTTATTAGTAATTTATCATTTTTAATTATAATTATCTTAAATTCTATATCAGTGGTTCTGTTCCAGTTTAGTACACACCCCATTCAAAAGTAATCTGAATGTGAATTCACAACAGCAATTCGGAACCGCTTGTTCAAAACCAATGGCAAAAACTAACTTAAGTTTTGATTTTTCATTAAAATTTTAAAATCTTCGTTTCATCCAAGTATGTTAAAGAGGCTCATTCCTGATGTAGTTTATATCAAGGATCTCTTGAAACCCATTTTAATTGATTAGGCATTTAAGACTTTATGAAATAGTAAATAGAAATACATAGGTCCGTGTGCTTTTAACGAAGATACAAGACATTAAACAATTTGGCGGTAGATTGATTTCTCTGTTTTTTCCCTAAGTTTAACATCAGAATAATTTTCTGTCTAAAGGCTAGGAAGTTATATAAAGGAATTTGTGAATACTTGTCAGGTGTCTTAACTTGACCTATATAATACTTTTATGAAGAAAAAGAGGGACTCTGTGTGCAAAATTATTTAAAGCATTGAACTTAGGAAAACCAGAGGAGTTTCGAAATCTGGCACAAATTCAGAAATGTGATGAGTGAGCCACCTAAATTATTCGGCAATGAAAATACATAAATCATTAAAATGGCTACCTAAAAGGAGTAAATTTACTGTTTTCTCAGAAATTTGTTATTTGAAGTGTTGTAGCACTTTGTGAAATTATATTAAATAATATGATAATTTTAAACTAATAACATTAATCAATTCGATAATTTTCAAATTAATTGTACAGTAGTATTTTAATTAATGGCAATAAATGCACATACGTTTTCAGTGTTTACTATTCCCGTGATTGTGCCATAGTTTCCAGGTTCGATAATTATTACTTTTACACCAAATTTTCTCATTTCTAGTCGAAGAATGTCCGAAAAGGTTTCACCTCCGTATTTAGTTATACCATATGCTGCATTAAATGGCAGCATTATTCTTCCTTGTGCACTTGTAACATTAATTATACGACCTGCAAAATACAGTCAAAATATAAATGATAAAATCAAGTATTGATTAATGCCAATAAAACTATTAGAGAGAGAGCAAATTACTTAATACAGAAAAAAAACAAAATGGATAATCACAGTTTTTCACCGAAAGCTAGACGATAACAATACGTTTTGTTTTGCCCCTTTCAACGAAACTATTTTGGTTTTTTTCGTCAAAAACGTAGCCTTAGATCATGAATCAATTGATTAATTACTTACATCTCAAATAATCAACGTTCTGGATTGATACGGCTGTACGATTGTTTAAAAATGAGTCAAAACATACCTTAATTGATCCATTTTAATATGAATATAAATAAAGGAGTAAATTAATTGCATCATCATTTTTGAACAAGGGAATGAAACAACGCTTCAATTGCCATTCTTCCTTTCAAAGTCATCCAAACGATTGTGGAGTGTGCGTTGTTGAACGCAATTGTTTGGACAATGAGTTAAGAATAAGTTGGAACGACTAATTCGTACCTTTATCTTCAATGCCAAGACCAGACAGTCAGAAAAACCATTGGGCAAAATTATCTTCCTCCTAGACATGCAAACAACGGCAGTAGAATACCGAAGGACAAAGGGGTGGAATATACAAAATCAAAATCTAAAGACATGACCAAAACGAGGACACAGAAAAAAAAAATGTTAAACACAGAAAACAACTACGTAAGACAGATAAAAAACACAGAAATAGAAAACACAATATTGACAAAATAAGGCACTCACAGTGTAAACAGTGTGAACTCCAGTGAAGAGAGACATCAGGTGTTTCGGAAGGGTAAGCATGTCCTGCTCAACATCCGTCACACTGTGAGTCAATCTAGGAAAATGTCAAAATCGGTAGTTAAATCCGGGAAGACGTGATTAAATGTATAGCTGAAAATGTCCGCTTTCATTTGAGACGTCATTTCAATGACGTTATGGTGACGGCGATATAATTTTCTGAGGGGTGATATTAACAATAGTTTAACAAATCCATGACTAAGCAGCCTTTGGGACAATGATTTTGGTATTTAGTTATTTGCCCTGTTCGAAAAATAAATGTACAAACAGTGAAATGTAAACTCCATAGGCAAACTGAGTAACTTAAGCGTCTACTTAATCAGTCATGTTTTAGAAACACAGTCTCTTAATTGCGCATAGTAGCGGCTGGATATTTAGCTTGTTCGGATATACGATGATGAAAAACGATGCATATATAGTACAACAATAACATTCCAAAATAAAAGTTCACACATTTTCTTGACGGCGACATCCTTCAAGCTCTATCAAACGGGGTGTACATTTCTCAACTATTACGATTCGCACGTGTTTGTTCTACCCTTGTGGTTGGAATGAAGGTACCCTTACCATCACAGCCAAACTTTTTCAACAGGGTTACAGATTTCATAAGTTGTAGAATACTTTAAGAAGTTTTATAACAGATATGAATATTTATTACCTAAATATCGCGTTACTCGCAAACAGCGTATTACTTAAGGGGGTAGGAGGAGATAACTCTGTTTTTCACTTTTTTTAGTACTTACTCAAACAAATAGAATCATTACAATAGGTATGATCAAAATTTTTAAATTGTAAAAAAAAAATCCAAACAGCAAATAAATATTCATTTTGTCATGAAAACAAATACACAACATCCAGTTATTTATAATGAGTGCAATTGACTCTTCATTTTTGCAATGCTGTCCAAAGATAATGAAAATATGTAAAAGTCGGATTTATTCCAAGGGAGGTAATTTATAGCACAGATACAGCAATTTTATGGATTTTTACAAACTTTTTTGTAAATTAAGAAAAAATAGGTCGGTAGAATTTTCTAAAATTTTAATATATCTTACATATACTAGTTTTCTTTTTATTCTCAGTTTTTGTTGAAAATTAAACGACAGAATTTTTTACAAGAAGTGCTTAAAAGTGGACAAAATAGAGCAAAAATTTCAGCCTATACTGTTCAGAACACCCATGTATTTCAGTTCAAACTAGTTAAATTTACTATCATTATTCATGCTTACTTTCACACATGTCTAAACTACAGAATTTTGCATCTGAAATAATTTTATATCAAGTACAAATTTAATTAGAGCCAATTTTATATACCACAATCAAGTCCTGAGCGGCTCAAATAATATGAGGGAACAAGGTATCTTTGATGACCACTACACATAAAACGGGACGGTAAAATTTGTTGAAAATTGCTTAAAGTCGACATGGACATGCGTAGTTTTAATACTCAAAATATTGAAAAAATTAAACGAGTAGACAATTTTAGGCCTCCCCAGGTCTACCCCCTTAAAGTATTTCTTATCCTTGTTTTTACAGTAATGTTGTCAAAAGATGCCAGAAACTGATTAAAAATCCAGACAAGCCGAGACGCAACTTACATTCTTTACGTAATAGGAGATATTGACAAGATACTCTGCTTGCATCCGTTTAATTAGCTTTTAGATCTAGTGACCTGAAAATTTTACATACATACTGGCTTTTCACTTATACTACCGATGTCTACTGAAATATATATATTTTTGACCAAATCCTGCGGGAAGGTTCGAGTTTGATTTTTCTTCCGTAGTGCAAAAGTGTTTTACAAGCACACCAGTCTCCTTCAGCTAGCCGGCAGATAAGCGGCGAGAACCTCTTGGCCAATCTTTCAAAATTACGTATTGTCATATTCCCTCCTTTCAAGATTGTGGTCATGGAGTTAGTAGTCTACCCGTTTTGGGTTTTATTCGTATGTAACTAAACTATAGGGACACGGGACAGATAAAGGGAAGGTTTGGGTACACGTAAACCGGTTTAACTCTACCGCTGGCTTTTGCTAGTGCCGGTACCAAGTCCGGCTGTCCCGAGTTCCTATCGTTGTTTACGTTTGTTTTTTGCCTTATTTGTGTTTCTCCTGTGTAGTTCCCTAGCAGGTTGCGACATGTAATTATTATTTTCAGCCATTGTAGGTGTTTCCTGTTTTCCCTTTTATTACATGAAAAGTTTAATAGTTTAATAGTTGGTGTTAAATGTGTTCATAGTGACCAAACAAACAGTAACAAAGGGACGAAAAAATATTTTTTGAAACACAATGTCTGTATAAATGATAGTCAAGGGGTTATTCTTAAACAGGAAATATGAAACAACGGCAGTAGAATACCGAAGGAACAAGGAAAGCGATGACTACAAAAATCGAAGTTCAAAGACATGGCAAAGACGGTAACAGATAAAAACAAAGACAAAACAAGGACGTTAGACCATTACAATGCATGGAAATAAAAAAGATAACATTAAGAACTAAGGCACCCACAGTGTGAATTCCCATGAAAACCGGGAGTGAAAAAAAACGATTTCAAAGATTAATATTTTCATTTATCAAGATGATATACCATTCGTAAAGGGATGGTATGTACCACTGTGTTCAATTTGGTAGGTGATGTTATTTTTAAACCACTGCACAGGAATTCACAGGGTGCATTAGTCCGGTAAAACATTGTAAAACCGATTCGACTTTTTCAGGATTTTGTTATCTGTAAATTTATATTCAGTAAGGTAGTCGAATGTTTTACTATTCAATTAAATATGTGTAAACAAGTACTGGCCCCCAAAAAGCTAATTGTGATTATCTGTTTTGGCCACTTATTGTAAGCGCCGTATAAGCAAAATCAATTCCATTACTAAAACAGAGCAAGGCTGATAAAAGAATCCATTAACTCTGAAGAAAATGCTATAAGATTTTGTATATGTACTTATCAATTCTTAATCAATCAGTATGCAAATTTTGAAAAATCGCGAGATGTATATAGTATTCTTTCAAAATAATAGGCACACATCGTAATCTATTTGAGTTGCCACCGTGGTCCACTTAACCTGCGATTTACATACCGGAATATTGAGTTAACATCTCCAAGCTCATTCGCTATTCAAGGGCCTGTGGTCGATACATTGACTTCGTTGGTAGAGACCGGTTGCTCACAAAAAGGCTTCTTAAACACGGGCACGTTTCTCCAAACTTGAAGTCATCCTTCCAGACTTTCTACGGCCGACATCACCATATTTTTGAGATGAGAACATGACGAGGACAGATCTTTCCCTTTAAAAGCTTAATTTTTGTTTCCTCTACGGGATTTGACCTTACTACCGGGTTTGACATGTTCAACACGGCGGGTGTATTATAAGAAGCAGGCGATTCTTACTCTACCAGTGTACCTGATCTTATCCATGATTTTTATTTGGTCCGCGTTGTTCATCTTTGGGTGTGTGTGTGGGGGGTCTTCTTTTTTCTGTGCTCTACTATTATTGTGTCTGCTTCTGTGTTTTTTATGTTGCGATTGCCCTTGGATTGTTCTTTTTAATTGACGTTCCAGTTCTCACTTACTTTATTGCAAAGTTTAAAATCAAGTAGCGAAATTTGCAAATATTGTAACCATTGCAAGAAGACCTCACCTTGTTTAATAAAAGTTCCATTTATTTATTTTAGTGAAAATAACTTATCGGCTTACAAGAAGTATAATTAATGAGAAAGGGGAAATCAAAAAGAAGAAAGAAAAAAATAATGTAATGAACGAAATTGAATAAAGCAATGTAATATCCATTTACCTTTGTACTTGCGAATGAGTGGAAGAAATGCTTTTGTTGTCCGTACCAACCCAAACACATTGACTTCTGCTACTTTATGGAACACATCCATGTTACAAAATTCTATATCACCCAATGCCTGAATCCCAGCATTATTTACAATCGCCAACAGTCCTAGTAAAAAATTGATATAGTTTTGATTAGAAAATGTCTTTTCATGATATTTAATACAGATGCAGGCTTATTTTAGTAGTTACCTGATTCATGAAAATTAATGTATCTTATTAAATAAGATTTTCTGGTTGATGCCTGCATCTTGTTTATAAGGTTTAGGTTTCATCGTCACTTAACTACATCAAAGTTGTAATGACACTAGCAGACTCATTCAAGTCATCAAAATAAAATCAAATAAAGGGCTAAGCCGAGTGCATTATGATACGACAACAACTAATCGACCCCTCAAATTTGAAGTGTTTTTTCAAATGAATTTGGACACAGTAGGGGGCTTCACACTGAAATTTGATGGACACAATAAAAAGTCTGGCACAGTAATTAGGGGGAATAAAGATTAGCATTTTGATCCCTGAAAGCTTTGGAACCGTTAGAGCTAAGCATAAACTGTTGACTCGCACCAAACAGCTTACATCATGAGGAATCAAAAAAAAATCCATTGTAACCCGATAAAAAATAAAGTTTGTAAGTAATTTGCACATTTGCGATTTTGGCAAAATCTGGTCCCTAATAGCTCAGAAAATGGTAATAGCTATGACAAATGTTTGTCCTTACGACTGAAAGCTTGTGCCAAGGGGACTTCATAGAAACAATCCCCACTATCCCCACTAAAATTCGATGAAAAAATTATAAAAAAAACTACATTTATATGCTCATTTATATGCTCTTTTTTGTCTTGTCAGTTATAGTGTACTTTGTTAATGCGAGAATTTTCCATATGATTGCACTATCAAAATTCATCTGTTTGCTTTCTTTTGTTTTGTAAAAAGCATTTTTCTGCCATCTGTACATATTTTGCTCATACCTCCTTATTTTACTTGCAATTTTTTCTTACAATCAACTCGATGAGCACCCTGACATCGTTTATATGTTGTATTGTCTATTGGTCCCTTTGGCAGGCACCGGATGACAGTGTTTGTAAAAATACTTGCCCGATATGCTTGTTGACGACGCCGCCTCCATGATAAAAAGGATGCAAAATAGTGGATACATGGATGTACATTGTAGCATTGCTCAACATTTAGCAAGTGAATTCCGGTATCAGGGACCGTCTTGACCTTACTATGAGGTATGAGTGTTTGCTATTTGTTGAAAGCCTTATTGTGATCTCAAAATAGAGAACAACAATGAAAACGTTACTCCATTTGTTTGATCTCACCATGTATTTACAGGGATCTTGTCACATGAAAATTTACTCTTGATCCCTTTGTTTGTTTATTTACCGCGCAGATTTCTCTCGTGCAGAGTCCGTAAAAAGAATCCCCATGCAGGGCTGTTCTAAGATATTTTAGCCCTGTATTGCAATATACATGTATTTCTAGAAATTTCAAAAATACGATATTTTTGAAATTTTACACATAAATTGTATTGCCATTATTCCTTTATAATACTAGAGGCATCAGTTTATTAAAAAATATGTCAGTTTCGTTTATTTTGTAAAATTTTTTAACCTTATTTATATTTGTTTGAAAACACTATAGAAAAACCGAATGCGTAACTCCATGCCGTTTTTGAAATGATAAACTGAGTACAGTAAATACATGAGACAATCATAGATAAAAAAAACTTAAATGTAAACAGCATTTTTATAAAGGAATGGAAAGATCGGAACAAATGTCCCTGCTACATCTCTAGGTTAAGTTAAGATGACTTTCTTTATTCTCCCTTAAAACAACTTTTTATATTTTTCTTTTTAGATACTGCAGAATAGTTTCAATCACCATTTTCATCTATTTGACCGTATTTAGTTTCAAAGATGTTCGAATATCTTAGTATATGATACAAAAAAGTTATACTAGATATCTGATAGATTTTTGCGGCTGAACTTATTTGTTCCATGTTGTCTCCATTTTTTATTACGTATATTAAGAATTCAATTGAAGGTAGACATACCTGCGTCATTTACCTTATTTCTGACATAGTTCACAGCATCAGCTACACTGTCGTCTTTGGTGAGATCTAGTCCAATTACGTGTAGCCGTCCTGTGGTACTTTCACGTAACATATTGGCACCATATCCATCTTTTAACAGACAGCCAGCAAATACTGTAAATCCTAGATAATCCAGGTGTTTTGCCAAGCGGAAACCAAAACCTATAATTCATACAGATAGTACAGAATCATTAAAATAAAGTACTGTTTATTAGGTAAATGAATTGAAAAAAACGTTATAGCTGAGAACACCTTCAATACTGTATTGTTATGTCTATGATAGAAAAGAAAATTTTGAACGTTGCAAAAACTCTTCGTCATGGACCTCCAAATTTAACACAGAGATGAATATGTTTATATATATGTTTTCGTTTATTGAGATTGACAAGTGTTGGAGAAAAACATATTTTTGTGAACTGATATGCAGTTTTCTTCAAATAACTAAATACCGAAGTTACTGTTAATATATAGTCTGCATATGCGCATTTCGACAATTTATGTCTCTTCAGTTCAGATAAAATTTAAATGTTTGGAAGACCATAATCTCAAAAGATGTTAAAACCTGAGAGAGAGCAATATAACGAATAAGAATTTAATGTAAAGCCAAAATCATCTAAGGACAGAGCTTTGCATGAGGGAGATACTCCTTAGTTTTCAACGAAATTTACATAAATTCAGATATTGTAAGGTTCCAAATAAAATCGGCTTTCGGGTCAGCAAGAAAGAACTGACTATTGGGTTGGTGAAAACCCTCGGGGACTAACAGTCCACCAGCAGAAGCATCGACCCAATGGTAGCAAATAACTAAATACCGAAGTTACTGTGACTATATTTTCTGCAAATGCGCATTTCGACAATTTATGTCCCTTCAGTGCAGATAAAATCTAAATATTTGTAAGACCATAAACTCAAAAGATGTTAAAACCCGAGAGAACAATATAACCAATCAGATCTAAATGTAAAGCCAAAATCAGCTTAGGACAGATTTTTCAAATTATCATGCTTTTATTTTACACCGTGGTATTGACTATAGGGTTGGTGAAAAGCAGTCTACCAGCAGAGGCATCGTCCCAGTGGTATTTAATAACAAAACACCGAAGTTATTGTTAATTCATTTTCTGCATATGCGCGTTTCAACATCTTATGTCTCATCAGTGCAGATCAAAACATTTGGAAGTCCATTAACCGAAAAACGTGTAAAAGCCTATAGAGAACAAATAACAAAAAGGATTTAAAAGGGAAATGTCGACAAACAAGTTTGCCATTCTGTCAAAATCCCCCATTACAATATGTCACGTGGTCAGCATTTCATTGCACTTTGCTTGACCTTTGCTTTCCAAGGCGTGTTTTTACCTTTTCAGTGTAAGAAAATGCACGTTAGGCCAAGAAAAGTTTTGTGTCGGCGCGCGCATTGAAAATGTGTGATTATATAACAAAACGTACAAGGGTCATCTTTTCGTTTTCACAATTAAATATTTCATAATCGCTTTTTTAAGAGGACCACAAATATAATACACCTTTTTAAAAGGACTGACATAATTTGAAATGGGTAACATGCTAGCAACGATGAAAAAATATCTTCATTGGATTCAATTGAATTCTGAAAACTGACTTTTAATGAACATTGTCACATCATTCTTACCTTGTTTTTTTTGTTTGTTTTCCTCATACCCTCTTACATTTCAAAAAAAAAGTTGACACAAACAGAGAATTAATTTGGGTTGGCCTTGTAAGGATCAACAACCTGGTAGGGCTATAGAATGCATATTTACTTTGAACTTGTGAATGCATGTTTCACTTTTTTGACTGAAACGTGACCAACTAGTATTTTTCGTGTCGCTTCTGTTTACAAAGAATTAAAAGTTATCTTGAGTGTTCAAAGTGAGTGAAACTATATTTCATCTTCAAATTAATGCTAAATCAAAAAAATAAAACTAGCAGTTTAGCGATCTTATGACATTGCTTAGGGCACATTTGAGATGTAAAGTTTCAGTTTTGTACAAAAACACGGTGTCGCTTACTAATATTCAATCTTTGGCACTTATTATCAATTTGAATTCAGATGAAAACAACAAATTTTTATTAGCTCCTAATGAATAACGGTACAAGAAATGCATTACTTATTGGTTTTACACGAGTAAATTAAACTATGATTGAAATCAAAATTTCCCCCCTGTCGCAAAAATGCTCATAACTTCCGTAACATTTTTAAAATCGATTGTTGTAGGAATCTTACATGTATTAATCGACTGAATTCAAATATGTATTGTACAGGAAAAATAGTGGATCTGATCCCAGAAGAAACATTAATAGAGGCAATTACTCGAAATGTTTTGGAAAAAGAATTGTATACTTATACATATTTTTGAATGTTTGTTTTAAGAGACTAACTTCTGTATCGCAATATCTTGCTTTTTGTTGAAATCTACTACTTCAATGATCCTTTCACGAATATGGAAGGGTAAAATCTTTACATACTTGAATTAGGGGTAAACAAATGTTAGGGTATTTGCAAACTAAAGTTCCCTTTTTACTACTTTTACTAACTTCCGGAACTTTTTAAAAATACTAAAATACCAAAGTTGCATAATGAACATTAAATTTCGTCATGCTGTACACTTATTTCAAGGAGTAAAAATTAAAGCATTTTGGACTTGTAAAACGTATTAATCTTTGCGGTTGCTAATTTTCGCGGTTTCTTAAACTTGGACATATTTGCGAGTCTCTTTTCACTGTTATTAGGAACAAATAAAACACGAGTTTTATCTGAATGATTCTGAATTATTTACAAGTACTAATTTTCGCGGTCTTTTGTCAACCGCAAACTTGTGAAAATTAGTGCACAGCGAGAATCATCATGTTTATAGTATATTGTATAAGATGCTCGCTAGTAAACATATAACAAAGGCGAGGCTTATAGATATTGGCATTTGGCAAGTCAATATAATACCATATACTCTACAGCTTTAGGTATTTTTGAATTGAACACTTACTATAAGCTTACAAAATTCATATTTTCCTCCAAATTCTGTAATCGAAATGCAATTAATTATCAAAGATCTTCCACATTTTTGTGGACGACAGCTATCAAACTATGGTCTTCCAAAATCATCACCTTCGAACAAGAGTTGATTATTTATAAGGCAAATCAAAAGGCAACTATTGAAAAAAAAAATACATATAAGTGTTTATTATCGTAATATATAGAATGAAACTGGGCCAAAAATTGGACGTCTTTTTAACAATTCACGTTCCTGGTAGTAATTCACACTATAATATGTTTAGAAAAATGTGATCCTACGAGCAAGAATCTTTATAAATCATATGAATCTTTATAAAAGACGATCTGAAATACCTACTTTTATGGGCCAAATGAATCTTTATAAAAGACGATCCGAAATACCTACTTTTAAGGGCCATATGAATCTTTATAAAAGACGATCTGAAATACCCTTTTTTATGGACCAAATGAATCTTTATAAAAGACGATGTGAAATACCTACTTTTATTTGCCAAATGAATCTTTATAAAAGGCGATCTGAAATACCTATTTTTATGGGCCAAATGAATCTTTATAAAAGACGATCTGAAATACGTATTTTTATGGGCCAAATGAATCTTTATAAAAGACGATCTGAAATACCTTCTTTTATGGGTCAAATGAAGCTTTATAAAAGACGATCTGAAATACCTACGTTTATTAGCCAAATACATCTTTACAAAAGACGATCTGAAATATCTGCGTCTATTGGCCAAATGCATCTTTATAAAAGACTATCTAAAATACCTACGTTTATGGGCCGAGACTACCGATACAAGACTTTAATTTCATTTCGTTGGTTTGCTTTGGTTTTTTCTGCATTTGTGTTGTTTCATTCACATTTAGAATTACCTTTCTATGATCAAATACGAGGACTTATAATGGTAAACTTCAATCTATATCTGATATATATTCAGTACAAGGAGACCATTATGTGCTAAAAATATATATTCCTTGCACTTACCCGAATCACAGCCTGTGATAAATACACCTTGTCCTTTGATGTCGATTCTCTTGATAACAGTCTTACTGTAGACATAATATCCTACATAAATAAGGATTGTCATTGTAGACAGGTACTGAAACCAGGTCTGGGCAATAATTACAGGTATACATAGTAAAAATCCCAGGAAAAGTATTTCAAAAGTATTAAATGTCCATTCTATCATTTTTCGACCACACGATACAGTACTGAAATGAAAAGGGAACAATGTTTGAAATAAACTGAAAATGGGTATTCAAGTTAAACAAGAGGCTCTCAAGAGCCTGTATCGCTCACCTGGGCCACGGCTGACATATGCAGTTAAAATAATCCCAATGTTTTGAGGGCAATATTTTCAAATTTGTTAATAGACATTGATGTTATATTGCTGGCAGCTATTTTGGATGGGATGCAGTTCTACTGTCCTCTTACTTAATGCGGACCATCTAAGAACAATTGAGTTTAATTTTGGCTCAAATTGACAAAATAATTTAAGAGGAGAGCATCTTTAAATTCTTTCCGATAGGTTTCCGATAGGTCTCAAGGTTTAACTATGTTCCCCACTGGGGACATCTTGAATGCGATGCAGACAAGCCAGGCAAATTTTTCAAACGGAAAAAATTTGGCCCATGGTGACCAAGTATGTTTTTATTATTGGCCAAGTAATGTCAGAGAAGAATGTGTTTTCCCATAGGGTCCAATGTTAAAACTATGTTCCATTCTAGCGGACAGGTTGGAAAAAGTGCAGACCTGAAAAACAATTTTTTTTTGCAAGGGGCCACCTAAAGACTATTTTGGCCAAGTTTGGTTTCAATTGGACCAGTAGTTTCAGAGGAGAAGATCTTTGCATGTGTTTTCCCATAGAGTCCAATGTTAAAACTATGATCCCCGCCTTTGGCCATCTTGGATATAGCCCGGATCTGAAAAACAACTTTTGCAGGGGACCATCTAAGGACTATTGTGGCCAAGTTTGGTTTCAATTGGCCCAATAGTTTCAGAGGAGAAGATCTTTGAAAGTGTTTTCCCATAGGGTCCAATGTTAAATGTGATCCCCGCTGGCGTTCATCTTGGATATAGCACGGATCTGAAAAACATCTTTTATGAAGACGCATATCTATTGTGGCCAAGTTTTGTTTCAATTGGCCATGTAGTTTCAGAGAAGAAAATATTTGAATGAAAAGTTTACGTCGGACGGACGTCATGTGAGCTAAAAACCGCTCTGCTCTTTTGAATTAGGAGATTGCAGAATTTTTTTTAGTTTACACTGAAATAAATATAAGGACATGGGAACAAAACAAAAACTAACCTAAGCAAAGTACTTGTATAAAAGGAATTGGTGCTTCTAGTAAGGTTTTTCGAATTTTATAATTCGTAAATACAAAATTCTTAGCTAAATAGCTATTTTTTATTTTTTTTTTAGAAAACTAAGGAGTATCTCCATAATGCAAAATTCTAATCTCCATAATGCAAAATTCTATCCTTAGCTGATTTTGGTTTTCCATTTTCCATTTGGAGCACCTGATGTCACTCGGTTTTTTTTTTAGAGTTCACACTGTAAATGCTTTAGCTTTTGTGGTATAATTTGTAGTGTTTGTATGTTTTCTGGACATGTTTTGTCTTTGGTTTTCTTCAATTGAAATTTACGCATTAACAGCTTTTGAGGCTCACTCCTGATGTTGTTTATATCAAGGATTTCTTGAAACCTATTTTTGTTGATGAAACATTATGAAGGCCCGTTTGTTTTTAACGGAGATACAAGATATCAAAAAATTGAAGGGAAATTGATTTACCTGGATTTTCCCTTAGTTTAACATTTTTTTTGTTTTTGTTTAAAAGCTGGGAAGTTAGATCAAAACTTTTATGAAAACTTGTCAGGTGTCTTCATTTGACTCATAGAAAACATTTATGAAATAAAAATTGGAGGTCCGTGTGTAAAAATCTTTATGCCATTGATTTGGAGAAAACCCAGATGAGTTCCGAATTCTGACACAAATTCAAGAATGTGATAAGTGAACCAAATTATCGATAACATTAATTACTTTTTACTACATGTAAAGCATATGACAATAGGGACATTTTTGTTTTCACATAATATCAATGAATGTTATGATGAAACTTCCTGTAATTTGAGTGGCAAAATGGACATTTTCTGTATTCGGTATGAATTTATGACTTCAGTAAGCTGCTTGACGTAAATATAGCGATTAGTTCATTTATCATAATTTATAGAGATGTTCTAAAATGCTCTGTTACTGGAAGTGTCGGATGTCGTGCATGGAGCAAACCATGCTTACTTTTCCGGAGCATCTGATGATACCTCAAGTTCAACGCTGCTGCTGCTTTAGTTTTCTGGCGTTGGTGTTCATTTTAGTTTATTTGTTTTGTCTATGTCACGCTGTCTAAATTTATGTTTGGATCTGAATTGCCATGATTTTGGATTTTGGGTTTTGGAATTTCCCCTTTTCTCATTTTGGCTTCTGTATTTGTTTGCCAATGTACTTATTCAACTTTAAATTAACTAAAAGCTTTTCCAAAGTTAAGTTGAAGTTAAGTTGGACTAGATGTTATATGTATGTCTGCCTCCAACTGTACGCCATCAGAAAAGCGTTCAATTTTAAAGCAACTAAATCATATTGACAGCCGTTCAACATGCACGCTCTGCTAACAAGCAACACAATTGACCAGACAAAATGTATTTTTGGATGTAAAGAAAAGTTCCAAGCATATACCTCGAGGCATATACTCATTTACATGTGATTCTACTGGACATGAAATATGTATTGAAAAAAAAACGTGTCCTTGTTTTCTTATTAAAATTCTTGATATTCGGGTTATTTGATATGGTTTGTTTCAACTTATTTATTCTTTTTTTTTTACTTTTTGGGCCATCCAGGGCTTGCTATATGGTATGAGGTTCCTCACTGTGTTGAAGACCGTACGGTGATCCCGAGATGCTTTGTTTTGGGTCGTTTTAACCAGGAGACGGAGTGTTGTCTCCTTGACATTTCCCCCATTCCTTTCAGAGTTTGGACAGAAACTACAAATTAAAGGACTTTTTTAATGATCGTATGAGATGGATTTTTAAAGCCTTAATAAATAATACGATCTTTAATGAGAAAGTCTGTAGGATAAGTGCTAACTCTCTTGTAATGATTCAATTGTGAAACAAATGACAGATATTTGTAGAGCATTTTGGACAGTTATTCTGAAAAAAACTTTGTATGTCATAACGAAAGGTAGAAAATGACGTGATTTTTTTGCACTAGGATAATAAAAAAAGGTCCAACACTGATTAGTTTAAACGTAGTTAATTTGTAAATAATTTTACAAAAGGGATTGGACACAAGTTATCGCAACTCTCCCAAATACAGAAATTACATTAATAATATGTAATTTGAATGGCATACACAAAATTATAGAAAAGGAATAAATTAAAAACAAAAACAAAAACAAAACAGCAAGACATTACATTAAACTGAAATATGATAAAATAAAACACTGAAATAGACAAAATTTTGCTGTTAATCGTATAAACACATGATCGCTCCAAAAAAAGAAAAATAATTTAGTTTTGTAGAAATAAACAGGTTGTTTATCAATGAAAGAAAAATGCAAAGTGGTAAGTTGCTTCACTCATTCTAAATAACCAAACACAAGCTCCATCATACTTGCAATCCAAAAATAACTATATAACAAGAATAATCATGGGGCGCACACATACCACTGTCCAATTGTGATGTGCCCCCAGTATATTAACAATAAAATTGCATTTCCACTCACACACACACATTCTCTTACATTCTTACCAACCCACCTCTATGCATCATATACATATAATTCATCATATACATATAATTGAAAATACTTGATATTAACAATATTGGGTTCAAGGAAACTAATTTAGACTCATTTTAATGTTGTTAAAATCTATCGGATGCTTTTATAAAATGCATAACATCTTTGAAAATTTTAATATTGCCATCAGGGTCATATTCTTCATTGCCATACAAGAGCGTATTGAGGTCTAAGATATTTACCCAGTGTAGGTTATTAAATAAGATTTGTCTACAATTTTCATATTTTGGACATTCAAAAAAGAAATGGTATGAGGTTTCATTTGAATTACAGTGTGGGCATTTTGGATCATCAATAATGTTAAATCTGTAAAGTTCATAATTCAGTATAGGGCACGAGTTTCTTAATCTAGTGAAAATTATATTGTATTTACGTTTGCCATAGTAATGATGAGGAGGAGTCTTTTTAGATTTTAACTTTACAGCGATGGAAACGTTCAACATTCCCTACCACACGCATACGATTCACACGATGAACGCACACGATTCACACGTTGAGCGCACACGATTCGCACGATGAACGATACAGAAAGTGCTCAATCGTGCATCGTGTACCGTGTATCGTGTACCGTGTAACGTGCACCGTGTCGGTTAAATAATCTTATATATTTTCATGAAACGAACTCGTAATGAAAAAAATATGAGCGGGCAATAAAAGTCGAGGGTCTTAAAATTTGACAGTATAAATAAAATGGTAATTTACAATGTGATACATATAGATAAAAAAAACTGTTAAAATAGTCGGTTTTCCATATGAAACAGCATTTATGACATCAGTGTTGCAATCTTTCTCTCGGAAACTAAACTGTCTCCACTTTTGCCGTAACAATATCATAATAGGGTCGGCTAAAAAACTTAAAATTGTTTACTTTTGTCAGCAAAAAAAAAATAAAAATAAATAAATAAATAAATAAAAAAAATTGATAAATGAAATAACAATGTAAATAAAAAAATAATTAAAGTTAAATAAAAAGTCCTGATATATAGTTATGAAAGATGCTGCAAAATCAGCCACAATTACCTAAGAAAAGAAACATTACTTTTAAATAACATTTAGACAATACTGAAACTTTCCATAAGTTAACAATAAATATTCTGTCTATCTTATTTTATACCAGTGTCCGCAATACTAAAACTTCATATAATTTAACCATAAAAATAAAAGAAAGGGGGCGTTTCCTGTATTTAAAATTATACTGGTGTCCGCAATACTAAAACTTTATAAATTTAACCATAAATATAAAGAAAGGGAGCTTTTTCTCTATTTAGTATGATACCGATGTCCGTGATACTAAAACTTTATAGAATATAACCATAAATATAAAACAAAGTGAGTTTTTTCTCTATTAAGTATGATACCGGTGTCCGCGATACTAAAACTTTATAAAATTTAACCATAAATATAAAAGAAAGGGAGCTTTTTCTCTATTTAGTATTATACCGGTGTCCGCAAAACTAAAACTTTATAAAATTTCACCATAAATATAAAAGAAAGAGAGCCGTTCTCTATTTAGTAACATACCGGTGTCCGCAATACTAAAACTTTGTAAAATTTAACCATAAATATAAAAGAAAGGGAGCGTTTTCTGTATTTTATATTATACCGGTCTCCGCAATACTAAAACTTTATAAAAAATAACCATAAATATAAAAGAAAGGGAGTGTTTTCTGTATTTTATATTATACCTGTCTCCGCAATACTAAAACTTTATGAAATATAACCATAAATATAAAAGAAAGGGAGCGTTTTCTCTATTTAGTATTAAACCGGTGTCAGCAATACTAAAACTTTATCAAATTTAACCATCAATATAAAAGAATGGGAGTGTTTTCTGTATTTCATATTATACCGGTCTCCGCAATACTAAAATTTTATAAAATTTAACCATAAATATAAAAGAAAGGGAGTATTTTCTGTATTTCATATTAAACCGGTCTCCGCAATGCTGAAACTTTATAAAATTAAACCATAAATATAAAAGAAAGGGAGTTTTTTCTCTTTTTAGTATGATAGTGGTGTCCGTAATACTAAAACTTTATAAAATTTTACCATAAATATTAAAGAAAAGGAGCTTTTTCTCTTTTCAGTATTATACCGGTCTCTAAAACTTTATGAAATATAACCATAAATATAAAAGAAAGGGAGCGTTTTCTGTATTTAATATTATACTGGTGTTCGCAATACTAAAACTTTATAAAATTTAACCATAAATATAAAAGAAAGGGAGCTTTTTCTCTATTTAGTATTATACCAGTGTCCGCAATACTAAAACTTTATCAATATAAGAGAATGGGAGTATGTTCTGTATTTCATATTATACCGGTCTCTGCAATACTAAAATTTTATAAAATTTAACCATAAATATAAAAGAAAGGTAGCTTTTTTTCTATTTAGTATGATACCGGTGTCCGCAATACTAAAACTTTATAAAATTTAACCATAAATATTAAAGATGAGCTTTTTCTCTATTTAGTATTATACCAGTGTCCGCAATACTAAAAGTTTATAAAATTTAACCATAAATATAAAAGAAAGGGAGCTTTTTCTCTATTTAGTATTATACCGGTGTCCGCAATACTAAATTTTTATAAAATTAACCATAAATATAAAAGAAAGGGAGCTTTTTTCTCTATTTAGTATTATACCAGTGTTCACAATGCTAAAACTTTGTAAAATTTTACCAGAAATATAAAAGAAAGGGAGCGTTTTCTGTATTTTATATTATACCGGTGTCCGCAATACTTATACTTTATAAAATTTAACCATGAATATAAAAGAAAGGGAGCTTTTTCTCTATTTAGTATTATACCTGTGTCCGCAATACTAAAACTTTGTAAAATTTAACCATAAATATAAGAGAAAGGGAGTGTGTTCTGTATTTTATATTATACCGGTCTCCGCAATACAAAAACTTTATAAAAAATAACCATAAATATAAAAGAAAGGGAGTGTTTTCTGTATTTTATATTATACCGGTCTCCGCAATACTAAAACTTTATGAAATATAACCATAAATATAAAAGAAAGGGAGTGTTTTTCGTATTTAATATTATACTGGTGTCCGCAATACTAAAACTTCATCAAATTTAACCATCAATATAAAAGAAAGGGAGTACATAAAAATGTATTTTCTGTATTTCATATTATACCTGTCTCTGCAATGCTAAAACTTTATAAAATTTAACCATAAATATAAAAGAATGAGAGCTTTTTCTCTATTTAGTATTATACCGGTGTCCGCAACACTAAAACTTTATAAAATTTAACCATAAATATAAAAGAAAGGGAGAGTTTTCTGTATTTGATATTATACCGGTGTCCGCAATACTAAAACTTTATAAAATTTAACCATAAATATAGAAGAAAGGGAGTGTTTTATGTATTTAATATTATACCGGTGTCCGCAATACCAAAACTTTATAAAATTTAACCATAAATATAAAAGAAAGGGAGCGTTTTATGTATTTAATATTATACCGGTGTCCGCAATTCTGAAACTTTATAAAATTTAACCATAAAACGCTCCCTTACTTTTATATTTATGGTTAAATTTTATAAAGTTTTAGTATTGCGGACATCGGTATAATATTAAATACAGAAAACTCTCCCTTTCTTTTATATTTATGGTTAAATTTTATAAAGTTTTAGTGTTGCGGACACCGGTGTAATACTAAATAGAGAAAAAGCTCCCATTCTTTTATATTTATGGTTAAATTTTATAAAGTTTTATCATTGCGGAGACAGGTATAATATGAAATACAGAAAATACTCCCTTTCTTTTATATTGATGGTTAAATTTGATGAAGTTTTAGTATTGCGGACACCGGTATAATATTAAATACCAAAAACACTCCCTTTCTTTTATGTTTATGGTTATTTGTATTGCGGAGACCAGTATAATATAAAATACAGAACACGCTCCCTTTCTTTTATATTTATGGTTAAATTTTATAAAGTTTTAGTATTGCGGACACCGGTATAATATTAAATACAGAAAACTCTCCCTTTCTTTTATATTTATGGTTAAATTTTATAAAGTTTTAGTATTGCGGACACCGGTATAATATGAAATACAGAAAATACTCCCTTTCTTTTATATTGATGGTTAAATTTGATGAAGTTTTAGTATTGCGGACACCGGTATAATATTAAATACCTAAAACACTCCCTTTCTTTTATATTTATGGTTATATTTCATAAAGTTTTAGTATTGCGGAGACCGATATGATATAAAATACAGAAAACACTCCCTTTCTTTTATATTTATGGTTATTTTTTATAAAGTTTTTGTATTGCGGAGACCGGTATCATATAAAATACAGAACACACTCCCTTTCTTTTAAATTTATGGTTAAATTTTACAAAGTTTTAGTATTGCGAACACCGGTATAATACTAAATAGAGAAAAAGCTCCCTTTATTTTATATTTATGGTTAAAATTTATAAAGTGTCAGTATTGCGGACACCAGTATAATACTAAATAGAGAAAAAGCTCCCTTTCTTTTATATTTATGATTAAATTTTATAAAGTTTCAGTATTGTGGAGACCGCTAAATAAGTTTCATCTGATTAGGCTTCTATTCTTCTGCTAAATTGAACAGCCTGCATTATTCAAATTGAATATTTATTTCTTCTTTTAAAATCGGCGGTTGAAAAACAAAATTGTGTTGTGCAGAAAATTAGCAACCCTATCTATAAAATGCGGAATTTAAATGAAACGAGTAAACGCACGTTACACGATACACGCAATGAACGTTACACGTTACACGATACACGATACACGATGAGCGCACACGATTTACACGATGAACGCAAACGGTCTACACGATGAACGCACACGATTCACACGATGAACGCTAATTTGGGAATGTTGAACGTTTCCATCGCTGTATACATGATTTAAAGGATGTATACGTGCTACTATTTTTAACTGAATTGTCCAGTTTGTTCCACTCAATTATTGTGGAAGGAAAGAAAGAATTTTTGGTATTTTCAAGTCTACAGAAAGGAACCACTAGGTCAGAATTGTTTCTTAAATTGTATTGTGAGATTTGTTCGACGGTTGGAGGAATGTAGGTGTTTAAAAATTCAAGTGCGTCGCCACTTTTTATTTTATAAAATAATTGTACTTTTCCTACAGCGTCTTCTATCTGATAATTTTTCCAAATTAGTCTCCGAATATAGCTTTTCATTATTACAATAAAATGGTAAACCTGTAATAATTCTTGCAGCTTCGCGTTGAAGCTTTTCCAATTTTTCGGTATTAGTTCCACCACAATTATCCCATATTTCGCACCCATATTCGAAAAGAGGCCGAATATAAATTAAATACAATTTCTCTAGGTTACTTCTGCCCAATTTGAATTTTAGCTTTCATAATACAGAAATGTGCTTGGAGACAGTTTTTATAATATTATCTACATGTTCATTCCATTTAGCATTGTCGCTTAAAATCACTCCAAGATGTTTATGTTCTTTGACTATAGGTACATTATCATTATTCAAATTAAAGGAAAATCTGTCAGTCATATTTTGATTACTAAATACCAGAATTTCTGTTTTGGAGGGATTAAATGACATCAGCCATTTATTTGGCCAATTGTTAAGCTCTCGTAAATCGTGTGAGATGGTTTCCTCAATAAGTTCACTATCAGAACTAGAATATCCAAATGAGGTATCGTCCGCAAATAGCCTACACAAAGAAATAAGATTATCACTAATGTCATTTATGTATATTAAAAATAAAAGGGGACCAAGAACTGATCCTTGAGGTACACCCGCGGAAATTCTTTCGACTGACGATGAAGTTGATTTTATAATTACTTTTTGTTTTCTGTTTTCCAAATAATTTGTAAACCATTAAAGGAGGTTATTGGTAATTCCATAAGATTTAAGTTTTAGTTCTAATCCTTTATGCCAGACCTTGTCAAAAGCTTTACAAAAATCGGCAAAGACAAAGCATTTTTTTCTAATGAATTAAGAACGGAGTTATAAATTTCTAACAATTGATAAATAGTGGAATGTTTGGGTAAAAACCCAGATTGGTAGATATAAAACAATTTTTGCTCCCACAAATGGTTATATACATGCTTGTAGACAATTCTCTCCATAATTTTTCCAACACAACTAATTAAAGATATCGGGCGATAATTAGATGGCAAAGCAGTATTCCCACCTTTAAAGATTGGTATTACATGAGCTAATTTCCATTTATCAGGATATTTTTGTTCATTTAAAGATGCATTGAATAATACAGTTAATGGAGCTTCAATTTGAGTCTTGCAAAGTTTAAGTAGTCTATTACTTATCATATCGGGGCCAAGTGCCTTTTTAGGATTTAAAATATCTATAATATCAACGATGTCACTTTCTTGTACAATAAAGTGAGGGATATCTATATTTGTTTTGTTGGGGAAATTAGGCAGGGGTACACTTGTATCATCTACTTTGGAGACGGAACAAAAATATAAGTTTAAAAGCTCACATTTTTCTTTGTCATCAAAGACAATGTTATCGAACCCTGGAATGTCGTACATATTTTGTAATGGAGGTAAATCATTTGACATTTTATTTTCATTTATTAACATTCTCATTAGTTTCCAATACATTTTTTTATTCGAAGCATTTTCAAGAATTATATCATCTAAATTATTTTCAAACATTTCTTTAGCATATTTTTTTCATATTATTTACTTTATTTCGTTGTACTTTATATCTAGCTATGTCATTTGTTTTTTTTTAAATTTAAGAACTTTTTTTCGCAGACGATAGCGTAAGCGGATTTGTCTTCTGATCTCGCTATTAAACCAAGGTTTATCATTCGGCCTTATAGTAACTAATTTGATTGGAATATGCTTTCTTGCTAGTCCCATAAATGTGTCTGTAAATGTAGTACACGTCATCAACATTTGTACATTGATTTAAAATATCATTCAACCGCACTTCTGACGTCTCTTTGAAACAAATCAATATCTATATTTTCATAACACCACACTTCCCTTTCAAAGTTTTTGATTGATAGTTTTATACAATCTATATGTGCTACAGCAGCATAATGGTCACTTATTTCACGCGGTATTTCAATAACATCTGAATAAATTACATTAACACAATCAGAAACTATTATTGGGTCAAGCAAAGTACTACTATTATCTGTTACCCTGGTAGGTTTATCTATGACATTTGTTATATTAAATAAGGTCATTGTATCGACTAGTTTGTTGTTATTTGTCACCTTGAGGTCACAGTTCAAATCACCGCAAATCATAATATTTTCATTCATTTCATATGCTAATGAGATACTCTGATTTAATCGATCCCAGAATTGACAACTCTTCCATTCAGGTTTATAAATACAACAAATTGAAAACTTTTTATTTTTACAACATATTTCTGCCCATAGGCTTTCATCCATTTCGTTCTGCAATTCAGGTTTTGGTGTACAAAATATAGTATCTCGAACATACAATAACACCCCTCTGCCGCCTGTTCTCTTAGAGTCATAAGTAGTCGAGCGGTCCCTTCTTAATGGCAGAGAAAATGAGTCGAGTTTAATATCAGATGAGTTTACTGTTTCATCTAAATGAGTTTCTGTGACTGCAATTATACCACACTCTTCACAAAGGATAAAGTTAATCTTATTTCTAATACTTCTTATATTTATATTCAATACCGAGATGGAATTATCGAGATCAGAAGACAAATTCTGTTCACGTGGATTTTCAATAGGACCTGGGTTCATGACATCTGTGTTACATGTAATGAAAAAATAAATTACAACCAAAACAAATGCTTTGTTATATTTCGGATAAGTACTTTGCAGTACTATCAAAAACAAAGTAAGGACTGATGTACGAAATATTACACAAATCAAATCAAGCATGTTTTTAAAATCATCGCGACACTTGAATAACAGGTAAGAAATTTTGCATTTCATAAATCTAGTATAAAATGTACCGATAGCCGCTCGCCACTGGACTCTGAGTAATAGTTGAATGGTAGACAGTGCCAATGACGAATGCAGCTATACATGTACATATTTTACAAAACGACATATGATAATAAATAAATATAAACTGAAGAACAGATCTGGAGCTGATCAATGTACTAGAACACAAAAGCTTGCAATAATGGTACGCAAACTTTAACAAAAACAAATAACTATTTACATATATAAATACAACATCGGAATTCATAATCATAAGACAGCAGTCCAAAATACACACATAAGTATACATAGAACATTACACAAATATATTTACACATATACTAACAGACATGACATAATCAACCACCCGATATTATTATTATTAATAATCAATTATACATAATTAATTAATATTTAAAACATGAATACAGTTAAGAGCTCGATTTAATATGTAAAACTCGTGGAAAACGTTATTATGCATGTTATATGTTAAATGGTCACATTCATGTAATATTGCATGTCAATTTAGATCTGTTAAAAAGAAATAGGGCCAATAGTATGATTACTAGGAAATATAACCCCGCATTACCAAGAATGCAATATATTTAACAAATGACAAACATTCTGTAACCCAACCGTTGTATATTAAAATTAAAATCTGTGGAAAAGAGGGGTTTTGTTGAATAACGTCATGATATTCAGTTCGAACCGGCACGACTGGATTCATAATAACTTGCCTGTTATAAATTTAAATGAAATGATAAAACAAAACCATGAGAAGAAGAAAAAATAGACACAAAGGCAAATATAATCGTAGCCTAATATTTACTATGTGTAATGCCAAAAAAAGGGGGTAGGGGGTGTAAAGAAGTATGATATAAAAATAATTGGGTTAGATGATGTTTTTATATATATATAACAAACTTTATCTGCACAAATAAACCCAAAACATGATAAACCAAGTATACATCACTGTTTTACATGTATTAGATATGGAGGTTCAGTCTTTAAAAATGTAAATAACAACAACAAATACATAGTTTAGTTTTTTTTTTAGGAATAGTCACTCAATTTCAATTATGGCGGGTTTCCTGGCTCTTTAACGTATTATTTTTGCAATTCTTCAATGAACATACCAGTATTCCTAAAGTAACAAATATAACAAGTCCTTCTAAACTCCTGTCTTTTATTTGNAAAGAAATTCTATTGTATACCAATTTGTACTGCATGAAGGGGTTTACCTTGATACTCCAGTAATGACATATTGGTATACAAAAGAATTCTATAGAATCTTGATTGGTTGATTGACAAAGAAAAGATAGGAGTTTTGAAGGAGTTGTTATAGGTGTTACTTGAGGAATATTGGTATGTTCATTGAAGAATTGCAAATATAATACGTTATTGAACCAGGAAATCCACCATAAGATTATAAGTCATCAATGTCTGCTGGGGTTTTTATTAGTATTTTTGTACCTGAATAACTAGTTTTAACACAAATTCTTCCATCTAATGTCCAGTAGGTGTATATTCTGTTGAGCTTCTTAAGGTCTGGCATCTGTTTAATAAGACCACTTCCATGCTGAGTCAAGTTGTCTGTGATGAATATCCTGTCAGCATCATACTTTAATTTCTTTTTATTTTGATAAACAAGATTTCTAGTTCTATGGGAAATAAATCTAACTATAATTTGGGTGTTACCTTTCTTTCCACCTTGGAGATGAGTAACATTTTTGATAGGTCCTATAGTGTGTGTTCTGCCAATATCTGATAGACTTAAGTTGAGCCCCATTTTATAATTACATATGTCAAGAACTGCTTGGTCAGTATCAAACTGTTTTCTAGTTCCATTTGGATTAAGAGGAACAGATACATTATGCACCCTTAAACTAGTTCTTCTTGAGTACTGTTCTTGTTCCTCAAGTTTTGACTCAAGTATTTTAACCTTGTGTGTTAGATTTTGAACCTTTTGCTCATCAGAGGAGACTCTATCTTTTAAAATATTGATGTCACTTTTTTTTCTTTTATAGTTTTTTCGTGTTCCTGAAGTTCTTCTCTTTGGAAATCTGAATCTTTTTGCAGAGCCTTCACCACTTCAGCAAACATATCTTTCATCATATCTTTAACAGCAAGAAGCAAAACATGTGTCATACCTTCTGACAATTTTGGTGTTATTTTATCAAGAACGCTTTGTGATGTAAGGCAGTTCACGACCAGATCTGATATATCAGAAAGCCATGGTTTGTCATCATCCGATCGCTGAGAAGATAAGGAGTCTTCGCCTGTAGTTGGGATGGAATTTTCGGACGCTTTCCTGGCCTTAGTTTGCCTGTCAGTTTGTTTTAGTGTGCCTGGCAATTGTTCAGGGCTTTCAGGGACAGACCGTTTTCGACTTGAAGATGGTGTTGAATGGGCAGCGATAGCTTCACTATCAAAGTTCATATTTACATTGGTTTGATTCGAGTTTGAGACCGCCATGTTTGTTTACACCTGGACAAAGACTTCAGTTTTAGTACTTATAATGCTATTATTTAAATTCCAAAACGTTTTCAGGCCGAATTTACAATCATAAATGTCTGTAGTACGTATAAAAAACACTTCAATTAAACTTCCATAGCAGACTTATAAGCTTGTTTCGGATTTTTCCTTGTCTAGTTCACAAGCACATCTTGTCGCTGCGCATGCCAANCAAAGTTCATATTTACATTGGTTTGTTTCGAGTTTGAGACCGCCATATTTGTTTACACCTGGACAAAGACTTTAGTTTTACTACTTAAATGGCTATTATTTAAATTCCAAAAACGTTTTCAGGCCAAATTTACAATCATAAATGTCTGTAGTACGTATAAAAAACACTTCAATTAAACTTCCATAGCAGACTTATTAGCTTGTTTCGGATTTTTCCTGGTCTAGTTCACAAGCACATCTTGTCGCTGCGCATGCCAATTCAAAAAAAAAAAACCAAAAAAAAAAACTGATTGCATATTTACATGGGTAACATAATTTGTACCTTAATAATCAAAATCTAAGAACAATCATAGTCCCAAGTAAACGTGATGGACGGGCGAACAGACGCGTAAGTGGCAAATGACAATGGTCTTCCATCTTTAATTTGAAAATATTGCACTCTTTAATGTAAACTTGCTAAAAGTTCCTTATAATTTTAATTACTTTTTTCAGCTAAATAAAATGTTCACAGGGAGCAGTGTAAAATCTCATGAGGTAAAAAGACTTAAGAAAAAAACAGTTTTAATTAAAAATTTGTAATTTGCTGCATTTTTTTACTTTTTTTGCTTGGGCGACAATTTTGTTTATGGACGATTTAATCCTGGTGCCAGTGGAAAAATAAATATTCTCCTCTGGCTACTTCTTGTAAAAATAAATAATTTTGATTTTGAATTTGAAGAATGAATTTTTTGTTGCATACTTAAATAAAAATTTGATGTGACAAATTAAATTGTGAAAATAAATAATTTGTTTGATATCTTCATGAAAATAAATAATAATTCGGGGCAAACTCGCCAACGGAAGCCCATATAGGACCTATCAAAAATATTTTTGAATTCGTTATAACGAATTCAAAAAAAAATTTGGTAGGTCCTATATGGGCTTCCGTATTACATGTATGACGCCAAAGTCTCCCCGCCTTGAAAATAAAATGGTCGTCCCCTTATACCATTTTCTTGATATTATTATAATAAATTTATAGTTACAAAAACAAAACATAGCAGAGAATTCAATAAAGAAAAATATATTCAAAGCACAGTAATACAATAAATATACACTTAGACCCCGTTCACACTTACAATATTTGAATCGATTGTGATCGATTCCAATCCTTTTTTGCTGTTTATACCATATAGAACGATTGCAATCGATTTTATTTGGTTCGATCTCAAAAAGATCGATTCAAACAGAGACGATTACGCATTTGTTGTGAACAGTTGAGATAGTTTGCGATCAATTCAAGTGCTTAGATCGATCGCAATCGGTTCCAATGTTATTGAGATTGATTGCAATTGAATCTAATGTTTAAAACGTGAATATAAAGAATCGATCTTAATTTTGATCGATCGCGTCTCTTTTTAATGTGAACAGGGTCTTACACATCAAAATTAACCTGTTGAAGGACAGTTATGAATTGGTCAGTTTGTTAAAAAATCAAATACGAATCTGTATTTATCAGTAGTAAATTTATATGTAACTCCAAAATAAACATCATTAAATGTTTTTGTGATGTCTAATGATATGTCAGTACTTAGATAAGATTGTGTAATTTTATCGCAAATATCATATATGATAGGCATGATATTTAATTACGACACAATAACATAACTGGACTAATTATCGGTGTCGGCTCTTTTAACTAGTTTGGTTTCTAATTAATTGTTTAGGCGAACGTGTATTGCTGTCGGTAGTCATCATCAAGGGGAATTAGAGAATGGGGGACAGCAGTGCACATGTGTGGTATTGGTTTATCTGGCATCAAAATGATCTTTTAGAATGCATTAAGGATTTCTAACAGGAGTATATAGTCGGGGAAGTCAAAAAGAAGGGCCATACTATGGGTTTCAGTGTGATGAAGTCACTGATAGTAGTAATTGGGAACAATTGGGCATTGTGCTTCGTTATATCAAAGACAAGCCGGTCGAAAAACTAATAGAATTCATTCCCTGCGAATGCATAATTTGAGAAGCCATCTGCAAGCGCATTATAGACTGTCTTCGTAAATTAGGACTAGATCCGAGTAAGTGTAGAGCAATGACAATGGATGGTGCTGGGAATATGGCAGGCAGCCAAAGGGGCTGTGCAGCCCGTTTCAACCAGCAGTTTCCTAAAGCTGTACATCATTACTGCTCAAGTCATGACTTGAATCTTGCCCTATGTAAAAATTTCGAAGTAAAGGATATACACATAATGCTTGATAGTATAAAGCAATTGGGATTTTTTTCAAATATTCTCCAAAGAGAAGTAGAAAGCTAGAAAAAATAGTAGAACAAGTAAACAGAAATAGACCAACTGATAAAAAGATAACAAAATCAAAGTTTAGCTTATTTTGCGAAACACGTTGGTCAGAGAAACATACCACTTTGCTTGATTTTGAAACAATGTACGAGGCATTTCTAATTTGTCTGGATGCAATTGCTTTGACAGAACAAAACTGGGATGGAAAATCAGTTGGGGATGCATACGGCTTTATGAAAAGAATCACTGATTCTTCTTTTATTGCCTCTTTTCAAACGTTACTTTATTTTTTTGGATATACCAAGGGTTTAAGTAAAAAACTGCAGGGTTCATCAATTGACATAGTTGAAGGATATGGTATGGTTGATAATGTAAAAAGGGTACTTTCACACGCAAGAAGTGATGAAAGTGTATTTAATAATGTTTTCGAGAAAATGGAACAAATGGCTGATTTGGCAGGACTCGATTCTCTCATTCTACCTAGAAGATGTGGCAGACAACACAAAGAAATAATGTACCAGCAGATACACCACAACTTTACTTTAAAAGGGCAATCTTCATTCCCTATTTAGATTCACTTTTGCAACAGTTTAACTTGCGATTCACTCACTTAACAAGCCAAGCTAATCAAGCCTTCAGCCTGCTCCCCTCGCACATTCTAAGTACTACTACGCGAGTGGAAGAAACTATCCTAAGGTTTTATAGGGACGATTTACCTGCACCCGAAACATTCGGACAGGAAATATAACTCTGGAAACAGATCTGGCAGAGTTCAGATGAGAGACCCTCAACGATACAGGGAACTCTTGCCGATAGAAAAACCTTTGGTTTACTGTTTCCTGATATACGTAGAATTTTTTCTCTACTAATGTTGACGTCTGTAACAGCATCTGGAGTTGAGAGAGCTAACTCTGCACTTAAATTTATCAAGACTTCATTTAGAAGCACAATGGGTGAAGACAGATTTAATTCACTTGTAATGTTATACATGAACAAGGATATTAAATTAGATTTCGAAAAGATTATCGAGATTTATGCGCAGAGACATTCTAGCAGAATGCTATTGATGAATCCTCTTAGTATTTCATCTGTTGATTAGAGTTCTAAGTAGAACAATTGTAGCTTCACTTTGTATTTAACTTACGAAATGATATGACATATATGTTATAATTTCTTACTAAAGCAGATCTAGCTATGTGCTTTAAAATTGTTACAAAAGAAACGAGACATTGTTTTTGTTGTTTTTTCATCTTGAACTCAAAAAAGACCTTTTTCACAAGGACGGGGCTTAAGTATAATCTAAAATAGACTAAAATTATTGAGTTAGTTGACAACTTTTCGTGACAATAATTTTTGCAAATAATAAGCAAGGTGTAGAAACATTTTTCACCCAACATCTAACTTAAAATGTTTTTAAATCATAATTTGCCTCTGCAAAAATTCACATTTAAAAGCGTGAATAATAACGCCAGGAGACTCTCAGAACACTAGATTTTGCGTCATATACCCCAGAGCCCCTGCCTAAAAAGGCACCTCGCGCAGCGAGGTGCATACGTCGCTTCGCGACTTCAAGTCCCTACGCNCCCCCCCCCCCCCCCCCCCCCCCGCCCCTGCGACTGGAAAGAGAATCACTTATTAAGAAGTATGTTTCTTACCGTCTAATTTTACCTTGAGTATTTGACCTTAATGTGTATTGACTGTGGATTTATAAATAGAATGTCAGTGTCCTTGATAATAGTATTTGTACAAAAAGCTACATACATATGTACGTTTAATGTATTATTGCAAAGAAAATAGAATATGAATGATTCTATGTTCCAATTAAACGATATACTTTTTTCACTGTGATTTTTTTTACAGATAAAGGATAGAATAGAAAACAGAATAATAGTATGGCATGCGTGGAAATAACCATAACAACAGAAGTCCACTATTACTAAATGGACTTCTAATATTAATGATACAAGGAAGCTAACGACAAGAAGGACCATTTTGTTGAATAGAACAATTTTTTTTCTATTAATATGCAAAGTTTTTTGTCATTAAAACAGTGTTTTGAGGAAAGAATCGATTGCAATTTATGACAATAACTTTCCCAAAATATAGATAATGTGTTTCGTCATTTATAATTTAAGGAATATGACATTAAAGTGAAATTCATTGCCTCCATTAGGGCAGACAAAAACCGGCATATTCAATCATTTCTAGAAAAATTGTTATTACAAAACTCGGACCAATTTCGATTTTAGGTAAGAAATTAAGTGACTCTGGATTTATACCTTTTGCAACTTTTACATTTTGTTTTTTTTTTTATTTTGGTGTACAATCATGGATCGTGAACTTCAGAATGGTTATGTAAGTTGTAAACCACTAAGCTCATTTCAAATTCGATTTGACACTAGACACCAAATGTTTTGCCTATCGAAAATATTAAAGTCAAGACCAAAAGCTACTGAACATACGGGGTTAGTAAGTAGTATTTTGAGATTCAGAAAAAATACATAATGTCTGCAAACTTGGCATGTTGAAATTTAACTTTCAACTCAGTCTAATTTTCCATTAAATGCTCAAAAGAGGGGGGATTTTGTTGTTATTCAGGTATGTCAGGTATTTTACACTATTTATAGTATTTTATGTCATATGGGTACATAAAGTGACGAATATACTGAATGTGAGAAAAGGTCAAAGTGGTACAATGGTGCTAACTTGTAATATATTTTGGGACATTAAAATTCTGCAGAATAAAGCAACAATGACAAACTCCTATTTTCAGAGACGGATCCATATTTGCTTAGTTAAAAGATGACAGAAGTCAGTTTCCTGTTTATATATAATATTTGTTTCCTTCATTCCATGTATGACACTCGGTAGATCTCTTTGGAACGAGATTTTGCCTCCTATTTTGAACTTTTTGGTAATGAGTACTTCTTTTTTTACTATTTTTGGAGTATGGCTTTCCATATAATTTGATTCTTACGCTACTGCTGAGAGGTTACTCCTTGAAATACGTTAACAGCATAATGAAATTTACATTTTTTATGCTACTTCGGTTTTTTGTATTTTGAAATATTGGGCCGATGCCACTGCTGGTGGATAAGAGGTCCCCGAGGGTATTAACCAGCCCAGTGGCCAGACTTGTCTGACATCAAATATCTTGCGTTTTACAGAAATTTACTGTTTTTAATAAAATTCAAAACCCTTAACAATACTGAGTCTTCATTCTGGGCATGGCACACGGTAGATGTCCTTGGTACTACCAATACAGGTAGACCACTAACTCCAATCCCACAATCTCTAAAAGGAAAGAATAAGACAAAACGTACTTTAGAAAGCTGGGTCAACGGGTGTTCACTGCTAAATAGCCGGCTAGCCCAAGGAGATTTGTCTGCCTGCTGGTAAGCCAGAATGGTCATGGCTGGAATAGGTCAGAATGGTCATAGCTGGAATATGTCAGAATGGTCATGGCTAGAATAGGTCAGAATGGTCGTGGCTTGAATGTATGACTGGAATAGGTAGGAATGGTCATGACTAAAATAGGTCAGATTGGTCATGGCTTAAATAGACCTGAATGGTCATGGCTGGAATAGGCCAGAATGGTCATGGCTGGAATAGGTCAGAATGGTCATGGCTTACATAGACCAGAATGGTCATTGCTACAATAGGTCAGAAGGTCATGGCTGGAATAGGTCAGAATGGTAATAGTTGGAATAAGTCAGAATTGTAATGGCTGGAATAGATCAGAATGGTAATGGCTGGATCAGGTCAGAATGGTCATGGCTGGAATAGGTCAGAATGGTTATGGCTTAAATAGACCAGAATGGTCATGGCTGGAATAGTTCAGAATGGTCATGGCTTAAATAGACCAGATGGTCATGGCTGAATAAGTTAGAATGGTCATGGCTGGAATAGATCAGAATAGTTATGGCTTAAATAGACCAGAATGTTCATGGCTGGAATATGTCAGAATGGTCATGGCTTAAATAGACCAGATGGTCATGGCTGAATAAGTTAGAATGGTCATGGCTGGAATAGGTCAGAATGGTCGTGGCTGGAATGTATGGCTGGAATAGGTCAAAATGGTCATGGCTGGAGTAGGCCAGAATAGTAATGACTTAAATAGACCAGAATGGTCATTGCTGCAATAGGTCAGAACGGTCATGGCTGGAATAGGTCAGAATGGTAATAGCTGGAATAGGTCAGAATGGTCATGGTTGGAATAGGTCAGAATGATCATGGCTTAAATAGACCAGAATGGTCATGGCTGGAAGAAGTCAGAATGGTCATGGCTGGAATAGGTCAGAATGGTCATGCCTGAAATAAGTCAGAATGGTCATGGCTGGAATAGGTCAGAATTGTAATTCTTGGTAAAGGCCAGAATGGTCATGACTGAAATAAGTCAGGATGGTCATTGTTTGAATAGGTCAGAATTGTAATGGCTGGAATAGATCAGAATGGTCATGGCTGGAATAGGTCAGAATGGTCATGGCTGGAATAGGTCAGAATGGTTATGGCTTAAACAGACCAGAATGGTCATGGCTTAAATAGACCAGATGGTCATGGCTGAATTAGTTAGGATGGTCATGGCTGGAATAAATCAGAATATTTATGGCTTAAATAGACCAGAATGTTCATGGCTGGAATAGGTCAGAATGGTCATGGCTTAAATAGACCAGATGGTCAAGGCTGAATAAGTTAGAATGGTCATGGCTGGGTTAGGTCAAAATGGTCGCGGCCGGAATGTATGGCTGGAATAGGTCAAAATGGTCATAGATGGAGTAGGCCAGAATAGTCATGATTTAAATAGGCAAGAATGGTCATGGCTGGAATAGGTCAGAATGGTCATGACTTTAATAGATCAGAATGGTCATTTCTGCAATAGGTCAGAATGGTCATGGCTGGAATAGGTCATAATGGTCATGGCTGGATTAGGTCAGAATGGTCATGGCTTAAATAGACCGATCGGAATTGTCATGGCTGGAATAAGTAAGAATGGTCATGACTGGAATAGGTCAGAATGGTCATGGTTGGAATAGGTCAGAATTGTTATTGTTAGAATAGGTCAGAATGGTCATGAGTGAAATAAGTCAAAATGGTCATGGCTGGAATAGGTCAGAATTGTAATGGCTGGATTAGGTCAGAATTGTAATGGCTGGAATAAGTCAGAATTGTAATGGCTGGAATATGTCAGAATGGTCATGGCTTGAATAGGTCAGAATGGTCATGGCTGGAATAGGACATTATGGTCATGGTTTGAATAGGTCAGAGTGGCTATGGCTTAAATAGACCAGAATGGTTATGGCTTAAATAGACCAGAATGGTCATGGCTTATATAGACCAGATGGTATGGCTCAATCAGTTAGAATGGTCAGTGCTGGAATAGGTCAGAATGGTCATGGCTTAAGTAGACCAGAATTGTCATGGCTGGATAAGTTAGAATGGTCATGCCGAAAACAAGCCTGAATGGTAATGGCTGGAATATGTCAGAATAGTCATGTTTGAAATAGACAAGAATGGTCATGGCTTAAATTGGCCAGAATGGTCATGGCAGGAATTGGTCAGAATGGTCATGTTTTAAATAGACCAGAATGGTCATGGCAGGAATACGTCAGAATAGTCATGTTTTAAATAGACCAGAATGGTCATGGCTGGAATAGGTCAGAATTGTCATGGCTTAAATAGACCAGAATGATCATGGCAGGAATAGGTCAGAATGGCAAAGACTTTAAATGACCAGAATGGTCATGGCTCAAATAGACCAGATTAGTCATGGCTGGACTAGGCCAGAATGGTCATGGCTTCAATAGACCAGAATAGTCATGGCTTAAAAAGACCAGAATAGTAATGGCAGGAATAGGTCAGATTGGTCATTGCTTAAATAGATCAGAATGGTCATGGCTGGAATAGGTCAGAATTATCATGATTGAAATAGGTCAGAATGATCATGACTGGAATAGGTCGGAATGGTCATGGCTGGAATAGGTCAGAATTATCATGACCGAAATAGGTCAGAATGGTCATGACTGAAATATGGTCAGAATGGTTGTGGCTGGAATAGGCCAGAATGGTCATGACTGAAATAGGTCAAAATGGTCATGGCTTAAATAGACAAGAATGGTCATGGCTTAAAAAGACCAGAAAGGTCATGACTGAAATAGGTAAGAATGGTCATGGCTGGAATAGGTCAGAATAGGCATGGCTAAAATAGGCCAGAAGGTTTATGGTTGGAATAGGCCAGAATGGTCATGGCTAAAATAGACCAGAATGGTCATGGCTTAAAAAGACCAGAATGGTCTATGCTGGAATAGGTCAGAATGGTCATGGTTTGAATAGGTCAGAATTGTAATGGATGGAATAGGTCAGAATCATCGTGACTTAAATAGATCAGAATGATCATGACTGAAATAAGTCAGAATGGTCTTGGCTGGAAAAGGCAAGAATGGTCATGGCTGGAATAGGTCGGAATGGTCATGGCTGAAATAGGTCAGAATGGTCATGGCTGAAATTGGTCAGAATGGTCATGTCAGGAATACGTCAGAATAGTCATGGCTGGAATAAGTCAAAATGGTCATGGCAGGAATAAGTTAAAATGGTCATGACTGGAATAGGTCAGAATGGTCATGGCTGCAATTAGTCACAATGGTCATGGCTTAAATTGGTCAGAATAGCCATGGCTGGAATAGGTAAGAATGGTCATTGCTGGAATAGGTCAGAATGGGCATGGCTGGGATAGGTCAAAATGGTCATGGCTTAAATAGACCAGAATGGTCATGGCTTAAATAGACCAGAATGGTCACGGCTGGAATAGGTCAGAATGGTCATGGCTGGAATAGGCCAGAGTTATCATGATTGAAATAGGTCAGAATGATCATGGCTGGAATAGGTCAGAATTATCATGACCGAAATAGGTCAGAATGGTCACGACTGAAATATGGTCAGAATGGTCGTGGCTGGAATAGGTCAGAATGGTCATGACTGAAATAGGTCAGAATGGTCATGGCTTAAATAAACAAGAATGGTCATGACTTAAATAGACCAGAAAGTTAATGACTGGAATAGGTCAGAATGGTCATGGCTGGAATAGGTCAGAATTGTAATGGATGGAATAGGTCAGAATGATCATGACTGAAATAAGTCAGAATGGTCTTGGCTTGAATAGGCAAGAATGGTCATGGCTGGAATAGGTCAGAATGGTCATGGCTTCAATAGACCAGAATGGTCATGGCTTAAAAAGACCAGAATAGTAATGACAGGAATAGGTCAGATTGGTCATTGCTTAAATAGATCAGAATGGTCATGGCTGGAATAAGTCAGAATGTTCATGGCTGGAATAGGTCAGAATTATCATGATTGAAATAGGTCAGAATGATCATGGCTGGAATAGGTCAGAATGGTCATGGCTGGAATAGGTCAGAATCATCATGACTGGAATAGGTCAGAATGATCATGACTGAAATAAGTCAGAATGGTCTTGGCTTGAATAGGCAAGAATGGTCATGGCTGGAATAGGTCAGAATGGTCATGACTTTAATAGACCAGAATGGTCATTACTGCAATAGGTCAGAATGGTCATGGCTGGAATAGGTCAGAATAGTCATGGCTGGATTAGGTCAGAATGGTCATGGCTTAAATAGACCGATCGGAATTGTCATGGCTGGAATAAGTAAGAATGGTCATGACTGGAATAGGACAGAATGGCCATGGTTGGAATAGGTCAGAATAGTTATTGTTGGAATAGGTCAGAATGGTCATGAGTGAAATAAGTCAAAATGGTCATGGCTGGAATAGGTCAGAATTGTAATGGGTGGATTAGGTCAGAATTGTAATGGCTGGAATAGGTCAGAATTGTAATTGCTAGAATATGTCAGAATGGTCATGGCTTGAATAGGTCAGAATGGTCATGGCTGGAATAGGACATTATGGTCATGGCTTGAATAGGTCAGAGTGCTCATGGCTTATATAGACCAGATGGTATGGCTGAATCAGTTAGAATGGTCAGTGCTGGAATAGGTCAGAATGGTCATGGCTTAAGCAGACCAGAATTGTCATGGCTGGATAAGTTAGAATGGTCATGCCAAAAACAAGCCTGAATGGTAATGGTTGGAATATGTCAGAATAGTCATGTTTTAAATAGACAAGAATGGTCATGGCTTAAATTGACCAGAAAGGTCATGGCAGGAATTAGTCAGAATGGTCATGTTTTAAATAGACCAGAATGGTCATGGCAGGAATACGTCAGAATAGTCATGTTTTAAATAGACCAGAATGGTCATGGCTGGAATAGGTCAGAATGGTCATGGCTTAAATAGACCAGATTAGTCATGGCTGGACTAGGCCAGAATGGTAATGGCTTCAATAGACCAGAATGGTCATGGCTTAAAAAGACCAGAATAGTAATGGCAGGAATAGGTCAGATTGGTCATTGCTTGAATAGATCAGAATGGTCATGGCTGGAATAGGTCAGAATGGTCATGGCTGGAATAGGTCAGAATTATCATGATTGAAATAGGTCAGAATGATCATGGCTGGAATAAGTCAGAATGGTCATGGCTGGAATAGGTCAGAATTATCATGACCGAAATAGGTCAGAATGGTCATGACAGAAATATGGTCAGAATGGTTGTGGCTGAATAGGCCAGAATGGTCATGACTGAAATAGGTCTGAATGGTCATGGCTTAAATAGACAAGAATGGTCATGGCTTAAATAGACCAGAAAGGTCATGACTGAAATAGGTCAGAATGGTCATGGCTGGAATAGGTCAGAATGGGCATGGCTAAAATAGGCCAGAAGGTTTATGGTTGGAATAGGCCAGAATTGTCATGGCTAAAGTAGACCAGAATGGTCATGGCTTAAAAAGACCAGAATGGTCTATGCTGGAATAGGTCAGAATGGTCATGGCTCGAAAAGGTCAGAATTGTAATGGATGGAATAGGTCAGAATCATCGTGACTTGAATAGGTCAGAATGATCATGACTGAAATAAGTCAGAATGGTCTTGGCTGGAAAAGACCAGAATGGTCTATGCTGGAATAGGTCAGAATGGTCATGGCTCGAATAGGTCAGAATTGTAATGGATGGAATAGGTCAGAATCATCGTGACTTGAATAGGTCAGAATGATCATGACTGAAATAAGTCAGAATGGTCTTGGCTGGAAAAGGCAAGAATGGTCATGGCTGGAATAGGTCAGAATGGTCATGGCTGAAATANTCATGTCAGGAATACGTCAGAATAGTCATGGCTGGAATAAGTCAGAATGGTCATGGCTGGAATAAGTTAAAATGGTCATGACTGGATTAGGTCAGAATGGTCGTGGCTGCAATTAGTCAAAATGGTCATGGCTGAAATTGCTCAGAATGGTCATGGCTGGAATAGGTTAAAATGGTCATGGCTGGAATAGGTCAAAATGGTCATGGCTGGAATAGGTCAGAATGATCATGGCTGGGATAGATCAAAATGGTCATGGCTGAAATAGTTCAGAATGGTCATAGCTGAAATTGGGCAGAATGGTCATGGCTGAAATTGACTAGAATGGTCATGACCGGAATAGGTCAGAATGATCATGGCTGGGATAGATCAAAATGGTCATGGCTGAAATAGTTCAGAATGGTCATAGCTGAAATTGGACAGAATGGTCATGGCTGAAATTGACTAGAATGGTCATGGCCGGAATAGGTCAGAATGGTCATGGCTTAAATAGACCAGAATGGTCATGGCTAAAATAGACCAGAATGGTCCTGGCTTAAAAAGACCAGAATAATAATAGCAGGAATAGGTCAAATTGGTAATGGCTTAAATAGACCAGAATGGTCATGGCTGGAATAGGTCAGAATGGTCATGGCTGGAATAGGCGGGAGTTTTCATGATTGAAATAGGTCAGATTGGTCATGGCTGTAATAGGTCAGAATGATCATGGCTGGAATAGGTCAGAATTATCATGACCGAAATAGGTAAGAATGGTCACGACTGTAATATGGTCAGAATGGTCGTGGCTGGAATAGGTCAGAATGGTCATGACTGAAATAGGTCAGAATGGTCATGGCTTAAATAGACAAGAATGGTCATGACTTAAATAGACCAGAAAGGTAATGACTGGAATAGGTCAGAATGTTCATGGCTGGAATAGGTCAGAATTGTAATGGATGGAATAGGTCAGAATCATCATGACTGGAATAGGTCAGAATGATCATGACTGAAATAAGTCAGAATGGTCTTGGCTGGAAAAGGCAAGAATGGTCATGGCTGGAATAGGTCAGAATGGTCAAGGCTGAAATAGGTCAGAATGGTCATGGCTGAAATTGGCCAGAATGGTCATGTCAGGAATACGTCAGGATAGTCATGGCTGGAATAAGTCAGAATGGTCATGGCTGGAATAAGTTAAAATGGTCATGACTGAAATAGGTAAGAATGGTCATGACTGCAATTAGTCAAAATGGTCATGGCTGAAATTGGTCAGAATAGTCATGGCTGGAATAGGTAAGAATGGTCATTGCTGGAATAGGTCAGAATGGTCATGGCTTAAATAGACCAGAATGGTCATGGCTGGAATAGGTCAGAATGGTCATGGCTGGAATAGGCCAGAGTTATCATTATTGAAATAGGTCATATTGGTCATGACTGTAATAGGTCAGAATGATCATGGCTGGAATAGGTCAGAATTATCATGACCGAAATAGGTCAGAATGGTCACGACTGAAATATGGTCAGAATGGTCGTGGCTGGAATAGGTCAGAATGGTCATGACTGAAATAGGTCAGAATGGTCATGGTTTAAATAGACAAGAATGGTCATGACTTAAATAGACCAGAAAGGTAATGACTGGAATAGGTCAGAATGGTCATGGCTGGAATAGGTCAGAATTGTAATGGATGGAATCGGTCAGAATCATCATGACTGGAATAGGTCAGAATGATCATGACTGAAATAAGTCAGAATGGTCTTGGCTTGAATAGGCAAGAATGGTCATGGCTGGAATAGGTCAGAATGGTCATGGCTTCAATAGACCAGAATGGTCATGGCTTAAAAAGACCAGAATAGTAATGGCAGGATTACGTCAGAATAGTCATGGCTGGAATAAGTCAGAATGTCATGGCTGGAATAAGTTAAAATGGTCATGACTGGAATAGGTCAGAATGGTCATGGCTGCAATTAGTCAAAATGGTCAGGGCTGAAAATTGCTCAGAATGGTCATGGCTGGAATAGGTTAGAATGGTCATGGCTGGAATAGGTCAAAATGGTCATGGCTGGAATAGGTCAGAATGATCATGGCTGGGATAGATCAAAATGGTCATGGCTGAAACAGTTCAGAATGGTCATAGCTGAAATTGGCCAGAATAATCATGGCTGAAATTGACAAGAATGGTCATGGCCGGAATAGGTCAGAATGGTCATGGCTTAAATAGACCAGAATGGTCATGGCTAAAATAGACCAGATTGGTAATGGCTTAAATAGACCAGAATGGTCATGGCTGGAATAGGTCAGAATGGTCATGGCTGGAATAGGTCAGAATTGTAATGGATGGAATAGGTCAGAATCATCATGATTGGAATAGGTCAGAATGATCATGGCTGAAATTGGTCAGAATGGTCATGGCTGGAATAGGTAAGAATGGTCATTGCTGGAATAGGTCAGAATGGTCATGGCTGGAGTAGGTCAGAGTGGTCATGGCTGGGATAGGTCAAAATGGTCATGGCTGGAATAGGTCAGAATGGTCATGGCTGCAATAAGTCAAAATGGTCATGGCTGAAATTGGTCAGAATGGTCATGGCTGGAATAGGTCAAAATGGTCATTGCCGGAATAGGTGAGAATGGTCATGGCTGGAGTAGGTCAAAATGGTCATGGCTGGAATAAGTCAGAATGATCATGGCTGGGATAGATCAAAATGGTCATAGCTGAAATAGTTCAGAATAGTCATAGCTGAAATTGGCCAGAATGGTCATGGCTGAAATTGACTAGAATGGTCATGGCTGGAATAGGTAAGAATGGTCATTGCTGGAATAGGTCAGAATGGTCATGGCTGGAGTAGGTCAAAATGGTCATGGCTGGAATAGGTCAGAATGATCATGGCTGGGATAGATCAAAATGGTCATAGCTGAAATAGTTCAGAATAGTCATAGCTGAAATTGGCCAGAATCGTCATGGCTGAAATTGACTAGAATGGTGATGGCCGGAATAGGTCAGAATGGTCGTTGCTGGAAAAAGATCAGATTGGTCATGGCTAAATGGTCATGGCTGAAATAGGTAAAAATGGTCATGGCTTAGATAGGTCAGAATGGTCATGGTTGGAATAGGTCAGAGAATGGTCATGGCTAGAATAGGTCAGAATGGTCATGGCTGGAATAGGTCAGAATGGTCATGGCTTGAATAGGTCAGAATGGTCATGGCTTGAATAGGTCAGGAATGGTGATGGCTTAAATAGGTCAGAATGGTGATGGCTGGAATAGGTCAAAATGGTCATGGCTTGAATAGGTCAGAATGGTGATGGCTGGAATGGGTCAGAATGGTGATGGCTTGAATAGGTCAGAATGGTGATAGCTTGAATAGGTCAGAATAGTCATGGCTGGAATAGGTCAAAATGGTCATGGCTTGAATAGGTCAGAATGGTCATGTACAAAATGAACAACAGGAAACACCTACAATGGCCAAAAATTATAATCACATGCCACAAATACCCAGCTATTGCATTGCTGGAATAGGTCAGAATGGTCATGGCTGGAATAGGTCAGAATGGTCATGGCTGCAATTAGTCAAAATGGTCATTGCTGAAATTGATCAGAAAGGTCATGGCTGGAATAGGCAAGAATGGTCATGGCTGGAATAGGTCAGAATGGTCATGGCTTCAATAGACAAGAATGGTCATGGCTTAAAAAGACCAGAATAGTAATGGCAGGAATAGGTCAGAATGGTCATGGCTGGAATAGGTCAGAATTATCATGATTGAAATAGGTCAGAATGATCATGGCTGGAATAGGTCAGAATGGTCATGGCTGGAATAGGTCAGAATTATCATTCTCACATATTCCAGCCATGACCTTTCTGATCAATTTCAGCAATGACCATTTTGACTAATTGCAGCCATGACCATTCTGACCCATTCCAGCCATCACCATTCTGACCCATTCAAGCCACCTACAATGGCCGAAAATTATAATCACATGCTACAAATACCCAGCTATTGCATGGCTGGAATAGGTCAGAATGGTCATGGCTGGAATAGGTCAGAATGGTCATGGCTGCAATTAGTCAAAATGGTCATTGCTGAAATTGATCAGAAAGGTCATGGCTGGAATATGTGAGAATGGTCATGGCTGGAATAGGACAAAATGGTCATTGCTGGAATAGGTCAGAATGGTCATGGCTAGGGTAGGTCAAAATGGTCATTGCTGAAATTCGCCAGAATGGTCATGGTTTGAATAGGTCAGAATGTTCATGAATGCAATTAGTCAAAATGGTCATGGCTGAATTTGGTCAGAATGGTCATGGCTGGAATAGGTTAAAATGGTTATGGCTGGAATTGGTAAAAATGGTCAGGGCTGGAATAGGTCAGAACGGTCATGGCTGAAATAGATCAGAATGTTTATTGCTGAAATTGGCCAGAATGGTCATGGCTGGAATAGATCAGAATGGTAATGGCTGAAATTGACTAGAATGGTCATGGCCGGAATAGGTCAGAATGGTCATTGCTGGAACAGTTCAGATTGGTCATGGCTGGAATAGGTCAAAATGGTCATGGCTGAAGTAGGTCAAAATGGTCATGGCTCGGATAGGTCAAATTGGTCATGGCTGGAATAGGTCAGAATGGTCATGGCTGGAATAAGTCAGAATGGTCATGGCTGGAAAAGGTCAGAATGGTCATGGCTGGTATAGTTCAAAATGGTCATGGCTGGAATAGGTCAGAATGGTCATGTACAAAATGGATAACAGGAAAGACCTACAAAGGCCGAAAATTATAATCACATGCCACAAGTACCCAGCTATTGCATGGCTGGAATAGGTCAGAATGGTCATGGCTGGAATAGGTCAAAATGGTCATGGGTACAACAGGACATTGACAAGATCATGTGGGACCTACTTATTTTCATTTTTGGGGCAAAAATTCTATGCGATATGTATTTATATTAGCAGTGCGATATGTATTTATATTAGCCGTGCGATATGTATTTATATTAGCCGTGCGATTTGTATTTATTTCAGCCCAGCGATAAGTATTTACTTAGTTATATCCAATTTTCATGATACACCCTTACATCGTTATGTTATTACTTTACACTTATTAGGTATACAATCCATCATTCGTATGTCACGTTATGACTGCAATAGCTGGGTATTGTTGATTGTTTGGGCGGGGCTAAAGCTATGGTAAAAGATAATTCTTTCAGACTAGTCCATGGCTGTAGCTCGCCTCATTATAGATATGAAATGCAAAGGATTTCTTATACGAATAAACAATGAAGGGATATGGATAAATGCACATGATACAATGTCTCTTCAAAAACGTGGTAAAAAAAGCAATTGAACAACGCTTTTATTGTTGTTGTTCATCTTTAAGTCGCCACGAGTCCTTCAACAATGGGCTGTGCTCATACTTCATAATTAGTCCAAGACGGCCTCTGGTACTGGTTTTAGCGGAATTCATTGCTAGATGTCGATATCCATGTTATTTCATGTCGAAGATGCCGGATTGTCAAAAAACATAAAATTAACTTGCAAAGTATTCTTATAATCACTGTCATCCGTTGCCCGAAAAAACCAATACATGTAGAAGATAATCACAACATATAAACAACCGCGTGCACACATCTAGTCAATAGGAAGAAAATTTGGCTTAATAAAATCATAAGATGTAGAAACAATAAATATGTGGTCAGAATAACTTCTTGAAATTACAAAAAATATAAATTTCCAAAATTTTAAAGTAACTAAATACCGAAGTTACTGTGAATTCATTTTCTGCATATGCGCATTTCGACAACTTATGTCTCTTCAGTGCAGATAAATTCTAAACGTTTGGAAGACCATAAACTCAAAGATGTTGAAAACTGTTAAAGTATGATAGTGAAGACAGTTTTTAGGTTTCAGAAATTAAATGCAGAATTGTCATAGTATCATTTCGATATGCTTGACCTGAAAACCATTCCAATAATTTATCTATAATAGATTAATAACTAAATACCGAAGTTACTGTGACTTTAATTTCTGCATATGCGCATTTCGACAACTTATGTCTCATCAGATTAATTTGATAAAAACAACATGACCTTCTTACTCCAAAATTTAGTTATAATTTCATTAACTTGTTAACAGATCACTAATTATAAAGCAAATATTGTTTGAGTATAGCGGAATTTTCAGTTTTACTATATTGTTTTAAATATATTAAATCCGTAGACTAAGGTCAGTGAGAAACGAATAATCCAAAGAAAATGGCAACATCGGAAACAACAAAGAAATAGAGACACAACATGAGTACGACACAGAAAAGAAAAATGAAGACACAAACACACACACACACACACATAAACAAGGCGGGCGAAATAAAAAACCACAGGTGAGAACAGTTGCGCCGGTAGAGTAAGAATCTCTTGCTTCTTATAAGACACCCTCCGTGTTGAACATGTCAAATCCAAGAGTAAGGTCAAAATTGGAGAAAACAACAATTGATCTTTAAGTGTAAATATCTGTTGTCATCTTGGACGCAGATATCCCATAGAGGCCCACAAAATGGTAATATCGACCGTAAAATATCTGGAGGGAGGACTTAAGTTTTGGGTAATATATTCTTGTTTAAGAAGCCTATTTGTGAGCAACCAGGCTCTATCAAGGAAGTCACTGTATCGACCACATGCCCTTGAATAGCAAATGAGATGAGAGATGTAAACTACGTATGCTGGCGCCGTTGGGATGTTGCTACAAATATGTTAAATCCGTGGATCATGGCATACTCGGTCAAAAGTCATTCAAGGACTGTGTAACCATTGTTGAACTTTTGCGACTAATTCGGATGGCATTTCATGAAAGGTTTTGGAGAATTTGGGTCTAATTTCCTGTTGACTGGCTATTAAGGGTACTAAATTTGTTTCAATGTAATGTCCCTTACAAATCCAAGCAAAGTTAGAAAATTAACTAATTTTCATTGAAATAAATTACTAATACATGTATATATCTCGGATTAGGTACGGACCTGCCAGATACCTTTTTATCGAGGGGACCATTGAAGAACCATTGCAACTAATGTTGATTATGATTGGGCTGATAGTTTCTTAAAGAACGATCCTTGAATGCCTTTGCCATAGGGTCCAATTTAAAAAAAAAATATGTTCCCCGCTTGCCGCCTCGATGAGGTACGGACCTTCCGTATACAGTTGTAAAGGGATCATTCAAAGACTATTGTGATCAAATGTGGTTCAAATTGGCCAAGTGATTTAAGAAGAAAATATCTTACTACGGACGAACGAAGGACGGATGAAAGACGACTAACGCCAAAATAATGGCGAAGTTCACCCTTGCACAGTAAGGAGGGCTAATAGTGCGAGAGCAAAAAGTATATCAGCTGTCGCCATTTCCATCTTCTTGACAATAAAAAGTATACTCAGCACCGAGTTAGTGGTGTCTTCTCTACAACTTATATTTGGAAATTGAAATACCATATGAAATAGCGCAAAATTTTGGAATCTGATCTTCAATAAGGGGTTTTAATTTTATACAGTCAACAATCTTGGCGAATTAAAATTTTTGATGAAGAACAAACTTGTATAGAGATGCATGAACAAAACTTTCTAAAAACCTCCTAAATATTTCGCTAATTTCAAAGTTGTGAATATCACCTGCCAAACGATATTTGAAGTTCAAACATGTTATGAAATAACCAGTATATCTCAAGCAGTAAATGTTCTCGTAATCAGTTAAAATATCCCTTTCAGTGATTTGTTCTACCTGCTCAGATCTTCACCTTTTTTATAATACCATCTACCTTTTGACATATCTCAAAAATTTACTGCCGTCGTTGTATATTGTTATGTTCTGATTAAAAACGCACTATTATGTAATGACAAAAGACTTGGTTCTATTCTTAATTTGTCTTACAGTTTTTTGGAGAAAACATTTCATTTGCCATATCGTGGACATTTAGTTGACCAGGTGAGCAGAAACTCTTTGGTTTTCATCAGTTGCTTCAGACGTTTTCAGTTTTAAAAACAAATAAAATAGTTCAATCATTAATTCGTTTCATTTAAAACTTAAATATCAACAAAATGAATATACATAAACTCAACAGTTTTTCATATTTAATTCAAATAGTTATTTTTTATGATTCAGTATAAGCGGTAAACACACATCTTTATTTGCGTTACACTTTTGATCAGAATCCTATGTTCCTTTGACTTCAAATCAAAACGATTTGATCTTAATACAGGTAGCCTTTGCAATCTCAAATACATAGTATACAACAAGTAACAACAACAACAATAGAATTACAATTGAACAGTAAAGAACAAGACATCCTTTTGTGGATCATTTGCACCTTCAACGTCACTTCCTACATTCGGGACATTTCTGGGCAGCATATACAAGGGCATATGATGGCGATCTTTATCTATTTGATCTATTCTAACGAGTATTTTCCCTTTCGTCCTTTGTACCTGTACTGATCTGTCGGCGTCAAATTCCCGTTCTTGTCCGATATTTGTCGACCCACTCAATTCAGTCCGGACGAAAGGACAAATTTGCCTGCAAACACGTCTTGTTGTGATGTTTGCTACAGCAATGAAAAAGCCTTGAAAGCTGCAAGTAATGACAAAGATATACTCAAGAATCTCGTTCTTCACAAGTGCACTAATGATACCAGTGATCCAAAATATACCTGTTAGTACACCGACACGTAAATAAACCTCCATTTGTTGGTAAGAATGTGATTTTCGTATCCTTTTTGCTTCTCTGTGCTTCCTGGTAACGTAAACGACGAGAACAACAAGACAAACTGTATTAACGAAAACTGACAACATAATGGGGACTGTTACAAAAATCAAATTTGCTGGAAAGCCCGTGGGGAAGCACACAAGTCCGCCATAATTTGGTTTCAACCTTTTCACTTCAAAAATATGGCAAATGAAGGCCGGTATTACTACGAGCAATGGAAGGGATCCACCTAAGAAAGACAAACAGCGAGCGGAACTGGTGGTGTTGCTTGGAATGGATAGTGTAACAATTCCATGAACCAAGATGACAATAGCTACAGAAAGAAATGAAAATACAGCTAGCCATAGATAGTGTAGGGTTACACCAATGATACTACAGACAAATTGATTGCCATCGGCGCCAATTCCAAACATAAACAACGCTTTTGCAAATATCAACGTTATGGACAGGTTTTCCAAATTGGACCCATGGATTGTTGATGTTATGTCACATTTTCTATAAATGACAATTGATATTATCAGTGTTGTTACTGACAGGGAACATCCGGAATATGTCAGATATATAGTTATTGTTCTTTGGTCCGTTATTGGTGTAGACTGTTGTCGGTGAAGTTTTAAACACTCAACACCATTAACGGACAACCGTTTCATTTCACTAACAAAAACGCTCTTCATCAGTACCTCTTCACATTTTTTCTCATTTAATGGATCAACAGTTATATTTAAATACGTTTGTATGTTGCTGTCTACGTCCAATTGACTAATAAATTGCCAACTGAGAAAATCTTGTCTTCCCATTTTGAATTGTGTCGGTCTTACACATTGCAGCATTATAATCTGAAAGATAAAACGCAAATTTAAATGTAGTTGTAACACAACAACCTATTATATACTTATGATAAAATTTAAACTATTTATTTGATCAAATGCGCACCAAATAAGACAGATAACATGTCGATTACTTCCAAAGCTTCAAAAATTTAAATATTCAAAAACATAAGATATTTCAGTGTCCAAATGTATAAAAACTTGAATTCAAAATTTTCGACACACATATTAGCTCGTATAATATGTTTTCATCCATTCCATTGTGTGTATTGAGCATGTCATAAAGCGAACACTTCCAGCCCCATTGTTTATATACAAGATTTAATAATACGGCAAAGTGTAGATTTTGTTTTCTCACATACTAAATTTCTAGTCTTTCAGAAGTATTATACTCACCTTTTAAGAACCTTTTTTCATTAGAAACAGTATAAACATTATTACAATGTTATGTTATTGTATTTTATGTATTTTGTCAATATTGTCACAATAGTTACCATTCTTTCCGAGGCATTAAATTATGCTGCACAATGTCGACGCACGTTAGATTCAACAAATGAGGGGTCAAGTATTTCAAACACTTTGAAGTTATAATCTAGTGACATATTTTTTAAACAACTGCCTTTTTGCATTCTTTATATTTTGACATAAATTTGAAACAAATATGTTTAGCAATGACGGGATATGGAGTAAATGCACATAAGGAAAAATCTCTACAAAAATCATGTCAAAACCAAGCAATTGTTGTTCTTCATCTTGAAGTCTCCATGAGGCCCTGTATGGATATATTATTTTTCTAAATGACAACACCGTACCAGCAAACTAATATACTTGTACCTTATTTTTTACAGTTATCAAATTTTTCCATCGAACATTTTTGATAAGACTTTCCTGTAGATCAATCTCGTCCAATGATTTTAACTCCTTCTGTACATTTAGAGTAAGCATGACAAATATTTCTGGAACTGTTAAATCATGCCACAGTTTTAAAGATTGAGCATTGGTGTAGTTTTGAATCAGCATTGACCACAGAAAACTGTAGGCTATATGTGGCATCAAATCTTCGGTAACGCTATCATTTGTAATACAGCTAAACACTGCTTAAACCTCCAGATTATTGTAAACTGCTGATGATGGACAAATATTGGATAGCTGTAAAAATATAAATGAAATTCGGTGATATAGAAAAGGTAAAATATCATCTGTAAAATCTAAATTTCTGGAAAATACGGTTTAAAAATACGTAGCTGATTTTACCTTTCCATTTATATCATGTTGGTTATTTGTTAATTCATCATCCAAGTTATGGTCGTCAAAATGTTTTGACTTGATCCCAGTTAGTGAATTACATTTTACTGGTGTTCGTAGAAATTATAAATCTATACAATTTAAGCTTCTAGGCAGTATAATTTGGATCTCATAATTTCTCCGCTGATCGTTTTAAATCAATCAGTCACTTTTATTTAGGGATTACTTAAGATAGATCGACACTGTTGCGCTGCGCAATTCAATCGCGCATTAGAAAAATAAAGAGTCGGATACGGGGTAGGTTTGATTTTTTGGGCCGGAACAGTAATTTGACGGCTTTTCCTTTGTGACGTCATAATTGAATGACAGATGTGAAACGTCATATTTCGTTTACTTTGCCGCGAATTAACTCCCTTTTCCCGTAAATAATGTTTAATCAGGAATCTTTGTAAAATATCTCCGTTAAAAGCATGGTGACATATACATTTTTTTATTGTTACCAATAAATTACATCAGAAACTATCTTTTCACAAAAATACATCAAATTCTCGTGGAGAAAAAGTTCATTTCTATTAAGCTAAAAATTATCTTTCCATATTTTCCCCGTGAAGTCTTTGTAAATTTAGGTGAAAAAAATTGTTAAAAATGAGCAAACTTTGATCTCAATTCTTGAAAAAGCAAGCATGGTGACCCATAGTTTTTATTACAAATTTCGGTTAAGTAGGATATGTCCTTCAATTGTGCCGACTTACAACAAAATCTCATGGATTTGAATATTACTGTCTATCTACCCTAAGCTTTAAAGAAACTACAATTATTCTCTGGACCTTTTTTCAGAGAAAATTCTATTTAAAACCGCGTAAAACATACTGTGAAAGCGTAAGCAATATCGTTTTCGTAATTTGATAAATGAATTATGGAGAAAGATTCTAATGAACATGACTTTTGGTTTCTTCAAGACTTTTCTGTCTTTTACCATGTGATGAAAAAATACCATGGCTGTAAAGTTTCATATTTTAATAAACTTAACTTCAGCACTATTCCAATACATTCTCACGGACGTCCTTTTTTCTGTTTTCATGATTTAATCATTTAACTTCGCCATTTTGTTATTTACATTAATTATTACTTCCCTGGTTTCTTCGGTATTCTACTGCCGTTGTTACAATTAAATGCTGCATCATTTAGAAGATGACAATATGCCATCTGATGACTGAAATCATGGAGTTTTCATGTTTCATTACTTACCATTTAAATATGAAATATTAATTAATAAAAAAAACTTTAAAAATGAAAAAATTAGAATTATAAGAACTATCATATTATCCCAATTGGGAATATACCCAACCTGTTAAGGTGGATAGACACTTATATTCAAATTCATGAGATTTTGCTATAAGTCTGCTCAATCGGAGAACCAATCCTACCAATCCGAAATTTGTAATAAAAAGTATGATGTCAAAGTTTACTCATTTTTAGCCATTTCTTACCAAAACCAACATAGAACGTATGGAAAAAATATGGAAAGGCAATTTTCAGCTGAATAGAAATAAACCTTCTATCCATGAAAATTTTATATAGTTTTGTAAATAGATAATTTATGATATGATCTTTTGCCTACGATGGCAAAATGTAATTGTCATCATGCTTTAAAGGGAGATATTTCACGAAATGTCCAGATTAAACATTATTTACGGGAAAAAGGGAAGTAATTCGGGGCAAAATCGGAAAAATATGACATTTCACATCTGTCGATCAATTATGACGTCACAAAGGAAAAGCCGTCAAATTAGAGTTCCGGTCCGAAGATCAAACTTTACCCGTTTCCGACTTCTTATTTTTCAAATGCGAAATTGAATTGCGCAGTTCAACAGTGTCAATCTACTTTATGGGGGTGATAGCAAAATTAGCATACAGAAGAGCAAAAAAAAAAAAGACACTGAAGCGGATGCAAAAATTGTCACCCTCAATGATCCTGACTCAGTACATGCATTGCAAAAGAAATGGTTGGTTAAACCGGTTAATGCCGTGCCAAATCTCTCTTTCATTGCGGTTGTATCGGTTCAAAACCCGGAAGCAGTTTCCATTGAAAGGTCTTAGACAGTGAAAGGAAATATTCCATTACTAAATAAACAATGAACCTTGAATCACAGCGCGGAACTTCAAACGTCAACACCTCAGCAAAAGACTGTAATCTATTAAAGAACTTTTTTATGATCGTATGAGAGGCTGCACGACATTTGAGCCATTTTTGAAAATTGGGCTTCATCATTTGAGCCAAAATATTTAGCACATTTGAGCCAATGTATACCTGAGTTTTACCTGAGCGTGGAAGGTTAATTATGTAAATATTTATATCGGTATCATATTGAATTGTAAAGATGAGTTGTCAAAGACAGGCGACGGATGCAAAGAAGAGGCGGCATAGCTTAATTTATGCTAGATACATACAAATTTAGTTTAGATTCTGCTTTTCAGAAATAAAAATCTGTTTCTTTGTAAATGTTGTTACATGCTTATTTACTCCAAACACTCTTTAGATAAGAAACACTCTTCAAATATAAGGTTAAAATACATGTAATACATGTGATGTTTTATCAAAGCTATAAACTGGTATCTAAAATGTCACTTTCAAATTGCACTGAAAGGTAAATTGCAACATTCATATAAATTAAAATCCAAGAAATATAAAGAAATATATTGAGTAACTAACGTTTTTCTTTTGGTTGGAAATTTACAAAGAGAAACTGACTGTAACTTTTTCTTTAAACAACAAAAATATTGAAAAATTGTACACGCAGTAAAACAAACATATTTATGTTTCGTTTAATTGGTGGCTCAAATGACTGGTTTCTTTTTTGGCTCATATGTGGATTTTATTCGGCTCAAACGATGATTTATTTTTGCTCAAATGTCTTACAAATTGGCTCAAATGTCGTGCAACGGTATGAGACGAATTTTTTGAAGCCTTGATTAAAAGGCGATCATGGAGATAATTATGCTTAATGAGAAACTAACATGTCCGATCCTGGTATGTCATATACAAGGCTTCACTGTATGCAGCATATCACAATAACAGCAAACTAAACAAAAATGTATTTTTGCAATCGTTATACTATAAGAACTGACTGTTCACACACCATAAGGGAGTTGCATGAATTTAAAATACATTGCTAGAGCTGAATGTGTACGTTTAACTACTCGTACAACGAGTGTGGAAAGTGTATTATGGTTTGGATACTAAAACGAAACAAAATGCACAAATCTAAAGACAAACTTGGAAATGGAAGGATGAATCTTTGAGACATGAATTAAAAATAAACTCTACACACTGTCTAAAAGTAAAATGTTTAAAACTGTTTTGGTGTTGTTTATGTATTGCTTGTACATGATTAAACAAATTGCGATTTAAGTTGAGTAGTCATAGAGCTTCAAAACTTTAACTTAAATCAACTTGAAAATGAAAAGTATTATTGACATGGTCAAATTAAGGGATATGGGGTAAATGTCCATGGGACAAAAACCCTATAAATACATGGTAGATGTAAGAATAAGCAAATTGAACAACGCTTTTATTGTTGTCTTCATCTTGAAGTCATCATGAGACTGACCATGAATCACGGCGCAAACTTCATCATGATATCTTATCAGATAAATCCCATTGGCGTATCCCCCCCGGTTTTCAAGAAAAATAACAACTATGATGAGAATATATACAAAACCCGATGAAACGTAGTTACAAATCGACTGGAACTTCCCTTTTTTCAGGAACACCTTTGGACCCCTTTTTCGGAGGCTGCATCTGTCGGTGTATATTAGTTGAAAGTAATAAGAATTTGAAGTGCTTTGAATTAAAATAAAGAAGCAAAGATAACAGGAAACACTTACACTTAAAGGCTATATTTAACAACAGACATGTACATGTATCACATTAAAAACTTTTCCAAACACAATATTTAGAATAATAACAACATTCGGAAATCATGTAAATAGAGACAGGGTTACTCTACATGGCAAATTTTATAGACATAGATATGAAGTAAACAAGAATTACGGAACAATAAAATAAACAAAGCAGACAAGTGGGAGCTTCACACACACAAAAAAAAAATTAAAGAAAACAGACAAAACACACCCACGTAAAATTATCAACGATGATCAAGATCTATGCTCCTCTCTAATTGTATATCAACTCGTCATTCTACAATAACAAACTTCTTCTACACAAAAAATTGAATTTTTCTCTAGACTAGGAATACTCTCTAGCTTCTGATAATTTTGAATTTCGTAAAGTCATAACTAATTTTAAAATAAGCGATCATTCTCTAGAATTTGAAAAAAAGGTCGCTATTATAGAACTCCAAGAGAACAGCGTCTGTGTAAAATATGCAATGCAACTGAAGATTAAAAGCATTTTCTTTTGTTTTATAAGACAAATAATACTCTAAGACAAATACTATGTAAAAATATTATAGACAATGATCCAAATTTCTTTAACTTGACAGACGAACAAAAAATTAAAAACTTATAAAATCCAGCTTTCTCAGAACAAGTAAAAATATAGGTTCCTTTTTAAAGCAGTCTATGAAACTTAGGTCAGGGGACTTAGGTTGATTAACTTGTTGATATGTTTTAAATGTTTGTTATACTTATTGTTTATTGTTTGTCACAAACATTACACGTTGAATGACAATAAAGAATTTGAATTTGATTTGAAATTTAATTTTAACATTTATTAGTTGGGCATTCATAAATACCCATTGTATAAGTTTTTGACGTTCGAACAAAAGGACGAATAATGGCAATAGTACACGCGGATTTTCAAGCAATAGAAGATAAAAAATTCAGTTTTCAATTCTATGATCTACACACAAATATTACCTCTTCAGAGCAAGTTTCAACTGAATCCCACTGGAATGAGAACAGGACCGTTAGAGGGAAAAATACATCTGTCAATGTAAATATGCCAGGTACGGTAGCTACACATAAAATGTCTCCATATTCTCTGTTTTCTGGTTTTACACAGTACATGTTGCGATAAATCAGTTGGCTGAAAAAACCTTGCGCAACTGGACTCAGTCCATACTGTTCACAGTCTTCAGTTGTGTTGAGGTTTTGTTCTGTTATCAGACATATTCTGGATGTATTTGGTAATATGTATCGGTATTCCGAATCAAAATCGTTATATAACATGTTCAATATTTCTGATAATGATTTATTCTTGTTCTCAGTAATTATGTTCAAATTAATATTAGAAAATTCAATTTCTAGACGATCATACAAAAATATTCCGTGGCAAAAAAGACAAAATCTGTTCTTGAAAATATAACCATCTTTGTTGATTACCCATAGACCTACTTTCAAAATGTCACTGCTGTTACAAAAATAGTCATTCATGACATGAGATTGTTTTGTGACTTGTGGACACCTAGTAACTACGTATGCACCTATATATTTGGATCTGCTGTTGAATCGTATACAATCGAATGTCAAATTGGAAGATTTGGTACCCACGCTGTTCCTAGATGATGCATTAAAACAACAGTCCTGATATACAATGCACTCCTTGTCGCATTGACAGTATTGGAATTTCTGTTCTGAAACATACTCGCATGTCGCATATTTGGAACATGTATCGTTCTGCCACAAATAGTCTTTAACATCTTTATGTATCATTGTAAGTTGGGTATCAACACGATCTTCAGACTCTAAGGTAGAAATGGTATGACTCGTTTGGGTTGTAGGAGCCACTTCTGTTTTAAAATTGCGTTCATCTTTACTTATAAACTGTTCAGATGATGAAACAGTCGACTCTTGAGTTTGTACAACTGTTATCTTTCCACCATTCTGTAAACAATACAGAATCAGTGCTACACAAACGAATACGTTACAGAAAAACATTCTTGTGCAAAAAACGAAAAAAAATTCTTTTTATAATCCTTTTACGCCAACCTTTTTTAATTAAAAAATGGCTGATTGGATGTTTTAGATAATAAAGAATCTAAATTAATTGAAATTTGGTATCATCAATACAATGCATGATATAGCATTAGTGTAAACGAGACTTAAACGCATATGTCAGCTCGTAATAAAATTAATCTTTTGACTTCTCTAAGACGCAGATAAGTGTCAAATTTGGGAGCGTTTCGTATTCATATTAAAAAAAAAGATCTTTTAACTAATATTCCTTCATTATTAAAAAAACTAATGACAGTACTTGAATTTGATTTGTGCAATTTCGTTAGTTTTTCGTGAGGAATTGGTGACTTATATATATATTGCAATTTTATTAGAAAAAATTTACTAATAGCTTGATATGCAATCTGTTATCTCGCAAATTTTTTATTTGTTTTAAAGAATGTTGGTTAGTATTGTCCAATGACATTCATTTTATTAAATAATAAATACTGACTTAAGTAATTTACTTTGAGGAAAATTTGCATCTTTAGAAAGTAATATAAATGTGTACAAAATTTGATTAAAATGCTAAAATCACGTATTTTTTATGTAAAAATATCTTGCTAGATTAAAAGGGTGTCTGTTAAATATTATTTTTACCAGTATGACGAAAAAAATATAAAAAAAACTATGAAGAACTCTAACAATATTAATACGAAAGTTCGAAAATAACAAGACAAACAAAACTACGACATTAACATAACTAAGTATAAGTATAAAAGTATAAGTAAAAAAACTTCCGATTGCCTGGAAAATGTTTGCATAAAGCTTAGAACTCTGGTTAATCTAGTTTGTCGGTCTAACGCCAATATTAGGTATTAAGGGGACGACCATTTGATTACTTGGGCGATTTTGTAAATAAATAATTTAATCATGGTGCCAGTGAAAGCAAATATTCTAATCCTACTTTTCATCAAAATAAATAATTTATTTTTGTTTTGAAGAATAATTTTTTTGTTGCAAATGCAAATAAATAATTTGATGTGACATATGGTAAAAATAAATAATTTTTCGAGGCGAATTCGCCCAAGCCCTCCCCTGAATATCAAATGGTCGTCCCCTAACACATATCTAATCAATTTGTAGAAATTAAATTCAAAGAATTGGTATTTTGTTATTTATCAATAGCCATCAAAGAAGCATATACAACCAGAGTATAAACGGTATGATAGTTCAAGAGATCACCTTCCTTCACCACGTACACAATGTCTCCAGGGGTTTAAATGTATACTTTTGTCATAAATTTGTACTTTTACAGCAGGTCGTCTGTAATTCCGTGTCACGTGCGTTTTAACTTGATTGACGTGGTGCAATCTATCGACCATCCACTAAATTTTATGTTGTATAAGAAAAAGAGACAACTTAAAGGGGGGGGGGGAGTGACAACTAATAAAATGCACGTAGGAAGCAATGGCGAATCCAGGGAGTAGAAATTTATGTTTCTATACAGAAATGTAATTAAAAAATCTTTCAGAATTTGTTGCATTGCCGTAGAGATGACTTCTAAACACGACATAGGGTCGATTCAATAAATCTGTCCCTACCTGAACTTCCTGACCAATCAAATGCAATGATGTTGTGACCGATTCGTAGTTTGCTTCTACATCAATATTTGACAGTTCCTTGTAAAAAGATGACACAATGCTACATTGTGTATGAATGTATGCAATGTTTTGTCTGTAACCGTCCACATTTGATGACATTGTGTTTTATTTAACACAGAAGCTGACAAAAGATATACACGTCACAAACTGACGGTGGGGACAGATTTATTGAAATGGTTCTAAATAGCTGAGAACCGCAGGTTAATGAAGTTTTCTATACAGCAAAGTTTCGCAAACAGACGGCGCACTTTTTTTCTTATAATAAATATACATGTATCTCTTTTTTTTATTGAAAGTTAACTTATAATGTGTATCCACTGGTTGTTATCATAAAGTAAGGACCCTATAACTTCGATATTAAGAAAAAAAAAATGGAAGCCAATTTACGATTTACTTCATATGGTATTTCATTGTCGGATCAGAAGATGAGTTGGTTTCCGATGGTTGAAACTCCTTTTTTCAGAACTGTTTTAATTTCGTTCATCTATAGACCAATACTGACCCCCCCCCCCCNAAAAAAAAAAAAAAAAAAACTAACAAACAAACAAACAAACAAACAAACAAAAAACAAACAAAACAAAACAAAACAAAAAACAAACAAACAAAACAAAACGACCCACGAAAATCGACTGAATTTCCCCGTTTGTGGAGCTTTATTTTAACCATCCTTTTTCCAAAGCTTGATCCTTCGGTTTTAACAATCATCCTAAAAATAAAAAAAAATATGACCACTTTCTCGTGAATTTTTAATTTACTTTGTGAACGCATTAAATTCTAAACATGCTATAAACACTACTAGTATATCATAACAAATTCAATTCAAATATATTTTCA